>JAHBCN010001853.1:0-105470 GCA_019359885.1 Listronotus oregonensis | reverse complement strand
TTCAAATAGCTTTTTAAAGACTTTTTAAGGCAATCAAAACAAATTATAGGTCTATATGCCAAGTTTATGTGTGTTGGAATTGTAGATGTTATATCACAAAAAAATTTGTTTTATTAAACCTAAGTTTTTTGTTTGAAACTTGCTTTTAAATGGTTTTCTTCTAGACTTAATGGCGGCCATTGCCAATCCTTCTTTATCAAGAAATAAAATAACTACCTTTATAAACAACTTTAAATTATCTTTATTAACTTTATTTACACTCTTGGATAGTGCTCTATGTTTTTATTTAATACTTTACGCAATGTTGAAAAAAGTCAAATCTTATTGTTTGTTCTTTAAATAAATTGCTATGCTGGTCTTTTATTTAAAGAAAAAAATTTCCCTCTTTTGTCAAATTACATTGAAATTTACCGAATTTTTAAAGTCGGGCAACCGTATTTTTCATTACGATATTGACAACTTTATAGTTTAATTAATTATCCTTTTAAAGAATAAGTTCTAAATCACTTATGATGCATACATGGTGAATAACGGGAAAATTTTAATAAGCGAAGGAAAAAAAATTATCAAAACATTTTATTGCCTTAAAAGTTTTAATAGTTTTTTTTGTTTTATCTTCTTTTTAAACTTAAAGATAAATTGCTAAAACTGGCTTACTAAAAACCCACTGAAAAAAAACCCTTTATAATAAAAACAAAAAATGGCCCGATTAAGCTGCAGCGTCGTCTCATCAATCAAGTCGCTCGACTTAAGTGTCAGGCAAAACGCGAAATTATCGGTCATTCCTGGTGCACTTTTATTGGCTTTTTCATGCTGCTTGCCCCATTGTAATGTGCTTAAAAAGGCAAGACATAGTGGGTGGATATGGCAACGTCAATGGCCATCAGGATGTCACTGAGGGCAAAATAATGAAAATATTAAACTGAAATGACACGTATTCTTTTCCATTTCTATGAGGCCTGATGTGAATAACTTAAGTAACAGATAAAGGTTGTTGGTATTCTTCTTTTTTACTTTCTTTGGGTTTCCATTTTGGTTTCAAAAAGTCGACACGGTTTTTGGAACGCCGAAACTAAAACATGTGCTTGACTTCTGTGGACCAAAGGTTACCCAATCTAAATGTACCGCGAAATAGTTTTGACGTTTTAGGTTGATTTCTAAGGCCCTTTTCTAAATCACAAGTGGTAGCGAGCTGAAGAGACCCTGACAGATTTCGGGTTTTGCTATCAACATCACGTCAATTTTCACTTTCAAACTTAGATGTCCCGTAAAGAGAATTTTAAGACTTTTGTTTATGTTTGGATGGTTTCTATAGCTTAAGAGGGAAATAAAATAATGACTGAAAGCACCTGATGGAAAGCGCGAGTCGTTTATTTAACAAGACAAGACATACTTTGCATATTTAGTAAAATAATTGTACAGAGTGTCCCAAATTCGAGCCTCATCATTGGGATCTCGGAAACTTGCTGATCAAAATGCCACCTTAACGGCCGAGTGATGATCGCGTTGTTAAATTTAGCAATGGATTACTTTTGTTAACAACGGTTTAGAATGTTTAACAAAACGTCATTTCAGTGTTATTCAATGATTTTGTAGGCAACCTGTCAAAATCTGACATTTTGTTAAACATTCTAAACCGTTGTTAACAACAATTGCAATTCCTTCTAAATTTAAAAATGGTCATCCTCTAAAAAAAAATTTCAAATATTTGAAACTTTTGGAAAAAACCAAATATTCGCGATTTTTTTTATGTTTTTATGACTTTATTTAAATATATATAGCAAAATAATTTCATTACTACTTTTTCTACAGGACAGTTTTAGGAGATTTACACACCGCCGCGCGACCTTTCGTGTGGTTTCTATATCGTAGTAAATCTTTTTGATATAGAAAATATAAATAATTTCTGAATTTTAGTCTGAAATGGAATCAAGCTGTACTAAGGATAAGATAATAGATAAGATACTAGGAAGAAAACAGATAAGAGACCGCGCTAAAGAAAAGATGATCTTATGCCTAAAAAAATATGCCCAGGCATGAAAAAAAATTGATTAAAGAATGGTGTGCCAGCAAAAGAGCTTAAAATAGATCATCATGTTTGTTTTGATGACATACTATATTATAATTTAAACACAACAAATTTTAAATTTTGACAAAGTAATAGATCGTCAAATGGTTTAAATGGTAATTTTTTTATAAACTAGTCAATAAATAAGAAGAGGGTTCAAATAAAAACTGAAATTTGTCTGTACCTTTTTATATACCTACAGTATGTACAGGGTGGCGCAATGGGTATTGACGATTTTTGAGATGCCACTGTCCGAATATGAAAAAAGTGGAGGGGACATTTAACCGCTTAAAATATTCCGCATGGAATGCAGTTTTGTAGCCACGGACACGTGGCCAGTCAATCAACGCAGCTTTTGCATTAGGGATATTACCGGTCGGAGTCCGTTATGCAAACGTTTAAAAAAAATTTAATAATGTCTGATGAGGCGCATTTCCATTTATCAGATTTGTGAATAAACAAAATTTTGGTTCTGGGCTAATAAAAACCTCCATTTTCTTCTTCTTCTTCCAAAAGCCTATCGCTAATTTACATGGCTGCTCTAAGAAACATGTTCCCTGGTCGACTTTTTTTTAAATGGCCGCCGAGATTACCAATTTGACCAGCCCTGATATTTTCTTATGGGGATATTTAAAGGCTAAGGTTTTCGAACTCAAACGCTACAAACTTTAAAAGACAACATTACTCAGAAATCAAAGTAATAAACCAGGATATGTGGCTACGAGTTATAGAAAGTTTAGAGAAGTAGGAATGTTTAAAAAAAACGTGGTGGCCATTTAAAAGCATTATTTTAAAGATAATTTTTGTTGTAAAACTGCATTATATGTTAATCAAAATATATGCTTTTGACCTTGGTCATTTCATTAGTATATTCATAATGGCACTCTAAAAACCGTCAATACCCACTTCGCCACCCTGTATATTATTTTTTCATTATTTCTCCATGCTCTCTATCTTGGTATACGCATTTTTAACATAGTTGTAGGAGTTTCATAATGCCATCATAAAAGTGTACAACTGGGTCGAAGACCTGCACCTACTTGCCCAAATTATTATCGTCTTAAAGTTTTAGGCTGTTAGGCTATTTCGGTGATATAATAAGATGGAATCGAATGGCCAACCTTTTGGATTGCTTACTATAAGTGGGTTGTTGGAGATATTATAATAAGTTGGGAGTTGTGATCGGGCATTATGGATGAATGACACTATTAATTGGTTTATTCTTTTTAAAAAAAGGCGGGTTTAACTTTTTAAGTGAGCAAATCAAAATTCAGGGGCATTAAAGGTATGTTGTTCTCTCAAAAAAACGGCTAGGAGAACACACGCTTTCCCAAAAGAGGATGGTTCCTACTTTCCATTTGAATGCACAACCTTTGCTTTTTCCGGGTTAATTTTTAAGTGGCGCCGCTTTAAACTCAAACTTATTGATGCTGGCCTATTATGTAAAATCCCTCATCGCAGGTGTGGACATTATAAAAAACTTTATCTTTATTTTGATATCGCTTAAGAAACTCAGTAGAGACATCAACACTATTTTTTGTTTGGTATAAGAATCTGGGTCCATTTTAATAAATTCTTTGGTAAAGCAGGTGGAATGAATGTTTTTTACATATTAACACCAAGTTGGGTAATTCCTAAAAATTGCGGCATGCCAATTTTGCCAATTTAGGAAAAGGAGGTGTTTCAGGGTGATACGAATTTAAAAAATTTTAATTAAAACTTTTGTTAAATCTATAGGTACAAAATAAAACTTAGAATTTAAACTAACACAATACTATTTCCCGGTTTTTGAAAATTCTTATTTTTAACACTAAATTGGCACACCTTCTATAAACTTGTTTTTATATTTGTTTTACACATTTTTCCATTAATTTGCCAAAGTCTAACCTTCAAACGTCGCGTCGCGGCCATGTTTGCTGAAAAACTCTCGGGTTTGGGCGGCGTCAAATAAGCGAATTAAATGGAAAAAAAAATAAATTTTAAAAAAAAAATCAAAATGGTTTGTGAAATTTTGTGACTAAGTTAGTGTATGGATCAAGTTTTCAAAAAGAAGGCGGAATAGTGAAAACGAGGTTAGTTTAATGAAGGATCTACAAAACGAAACGTTTACGACAAAAATGTTTTCGTTTAGTAGGTACTACCCTTAACCTTTTCCTTTATTGAACTTTAAAAATTAAAGTAGTATTTTATGTATTTGTCAAAGCCCTAACAAAGAAAAATATTTGTAGGTAATCTCTATAAAAGTTTAAAACATTAAAAACATTTTTATTAAACTTTATTAAAAAATCTTTTACCATAAATCAAAAAAAACCCTTGACTCTAAATGAAATATTTGTTACTTTTAACATTTTCCTCTCAGACTTTCTTTTTACCTACTTTAAAATTAAAATTAATGGCTCACCGGCTCATCAGCTTAAAACCACTTTTGGACCTACAAACCATTAAATCAGGTTAACATTGTTATAACTGTAAATCTCTAGAATTAAAGAAAGTATCTTTTAAATTATTCCTAATCCAATTATTATCTGTACTATGCGGGCGTTGGGGACAAAATGATTTTCTTCGTCTAGACGGACCCGGGGATTCAAACCAGAGCAACATTCAAACAGGCTGAATTGCGCAATTTCATTAATGCTACTTTAATTTAGCATAAAATGGTGTTTGTCGCTTAAAATGAGGTTGCGAAAATTATTTCGAAAAGGTTAGTTTAGACTGGTAAACAAGTTTATCTTTTTACTTTGGTTGTCTTGTTTTGTCTTCAAGCGCCCATTGCCAGACATTTCATGGATGATCAAGTTTGGCTCTAAACCATGAAAATCAACCAAAGATTATTAAAAAGTGATACATTTTTGTCTCGTGGACATTAGGATGCAAATAATAAGGTCTATATCTGCTTTTTGTCGGACCCCACAAAATTATTTTTTCTTCCATATGGTCACGCTTCCAGCGTAATTCAGATAAAGGATATTTGGAATTCTTATAAAACTCGAAAACTTTACGATCTTTTAGATGGTAAAGTAAGTTTCTTTGTTCTCCGAGGTTGAAAACACAATTATTTCAGTTTCTAGTTGTGTGTTAAAACCGTTGGCCTTTTAATGCAATCTTTATTTTTTGAAGCCGTTATTTTGATTATTAATTCCTTTTTGATAATGAGTCCCCGTCAGTTACAGCAGTGTAAATAATGGACTTGAGTTTAAAAGTTAAAAAACTTAACCCATGAAAAAAAGCTGAAGTTTAAAACGTCATTTAATAAAAAAAAAACCTGATTGGTATTTTATTACAATTTTTAAAACACCTCCTAAAATATAACCAGATTAAGGTACTAAAACATCCTGACTTAAGATTAAGAAATTTTTAATACTGCACTGCCTATAAAATCGTCCTACTTCTTTTTTAAAAATTATAAGCTTTGCCACAACCTTCCGTACAATCACTTCATGTATATAATCAGTGATACAGCGAAAAAGAATAATTTGATGTGTACACGGGTGGCATGACTTATGACTTCAATATACAAAACACTGCGTGGACTGCATTGGAGTTTTGGATCCAAAGTGACCCAATGGCTTTTCACAGCATTTCATCTCCGTGTTGTCTTTAAGAGAGAAAATTATATTTTTCGTCCCATCATTTTTAAACACTAACCTTTTTGCAAACCAAGCCTCAGCCCCTAGTTTTATCTTATTTTTCTTTAGTTTTATTTTATCTTTTATCCTAGTAGTTAGTGATATGGTGGTATCATCAGAAAACAGTGTATATTTTACACTCAAATTCACAAAAGATAATTATTTTTTAATGAGGAAGAGATTTAGGTATTAACCTAAAGAAAAAAATGAATACTATGAGATATTTGCAATTTAAGCTTTAACCCAGTTAATAGATTATTTAAATGCTCTTTTGCGATAATAATATTACAAGATAGCAAAAACTGAAACTTAAAATTTTTAAAAATAACTTTTATTACTGAAAATTACCCCCAAGAATATTTATTCTTGCTTAAAATAAAAAAAAGTGAAAAATTTCATTACTCTATTAAACGGTTGTCAGCTTTTCAACAAAGAGGATTTAAACAGCACCTTTCTTCTCCTACCACCGGTAATTCTTTTGGTCCTGAATGAAACACGCACTTTTTAAAGAGCTGTACTTTAAAACTTGTATCTATCCCAGTGGCGCAACTAGCTTGCTGATTTTGGGAGGGCTTGGGTTTGGAGTTAATTTGGTGACAGTATATGATGTTTTCAAAATTTACTAAGAAACCTGGTATTTCACAAATGCCTGAATTTGACAGAAATCATTTGCTAGAAACTTTGTTCTTTGATCTAATCTACGTTCTTAGTTGAAAAAAGTTATAAAAGACATTTTTATATACATACATACATACTATTATATACATAATATGTAAGTAAAAATATATTGAGTTTAAAACTTACCACTTTTTACTAAGAACAACCTAAAAACTAAAACAAGTTTTGGAGAATTTAATTCTTTTTTTTTTAATTTCACCTGAGTGAATGAATATAAGAAAGTCATAAAAGACCTTTTTATATACATACGATATATGTTATTAAAAAATATATCGAGTTTAAAACTTAAACAACTTAAATCGGTACTTAAAACAACCAAAAAACTAAAACAAGTCCTGTTAAATTAAATTCCTCCTAAGTGCACAGACAGACAGACGGACCAGCAGAAAAAGCGTTAAAAAGCGCAAAGAAGTCTATGTAGTGGGAATGAGAACAAGGTAATGGCATGGCATAAGGCGGCCAACCGTCCCGCATTCTGCGGGACGGTCCCGTATTGGCGGTTGTAATCCCGAATTGCAATATTTAATAAAATTGTCCCGCAATATGTCTCTTACGTCCCGCATGACCCGCATGGAGGTAAATCAATTAATTTATGGATAAAGCGCATCCTACAGAACGAGTATTTTCGTTAAATGCCTTATGAACATTGGAAAATCATCACATACAGTTAAAACGTTACGTGCAATTCTTATTGTAAAATTTAATATGGTTGTCAAAACTTTTTGATATACTTAAAAAGAACCCTAATCTAGTTAAAAAAATGTCATTCAACGGAAAAATACGATTTTAAATAATCATATGTTAATTTAGTATTATTCTACCTCACCCCCGCCTTTGTCGTCGTCGTATGTCCCGCATTAACTTTTGATAAAGTTGGCCGCCCTAGCATGGCACTAATAGCAGGTACTTATTATACTATTTTGGGACTATCGGGTTTAAGAGGGCTAATTTGTGGCATTAACATCATGTTTATGACCATGGGGTTTGGGAGGAGGGGCTAATCTCGAGGTTGGCGGGCTAAGCTCTTCTTAGCCCCCCCAGCTAATTGCGCCACTGATCTATCCTACTAACATAACTAGTCAAGTTTTTTACTTTCCTTATTCCTAATTTGCTTTTAAATCTACTTTGCCTCCTAGTTTCCTTGTTTTGTGCTAATGGTTCTCATCAACTTTATTTCTTAATAATTTTATTTATATTTTTGCGGATTCCAAAAATAAATGCAAGCTCTGTATATATTCCAAATCAGACCCAACTTGGAATTCTTTGTTTAAAAAATGACTTCTTCCACAACACTAAGCAGGCTTTATTCTAATCAAAAACAGCCGTCTACCTTATTAATAAAATCAGCCTCACAACAAAGAAAGCAAAGTGTTACTGTTTTATTTTCCTGATTTGGCACTTCAAAATAATAGCGTTCCTCTCTAATCAGCCTTTTTTTTAACAAAAAATGGTAACTGCTGCTGGAGAAGGGCATTTTGGCAACTTGGGGGAAAATCATTTTAGGAAGGGGTTTATGGCTGCAGAACAATGTTGATTTAAGCGCGTTGATTAAAAAAAAATAGTCCAAAAATTATAAATTTGTGTCCTGACTTTTCGGGCCACCTTCCTATGTTAAAACTTTAAGCCCCTTTGTGTATGGTCACCGGATAAAAAACAGTATTAAAAAATAATAGAACTGTTATGGCAGGTTTGTTACATAGATTCAAAGTTAAATGTTTCTGATTGAGGAAGGACTATATTATCATTTCAAAAATGATGGATCTATTTAAGACCAGTCTTAAATAATTAAAAGCGTCAAAACTACGAAGAAATTATTAACGGTGGGAAGACAAGCTTTATTTAATCCACCGTGTATGCATATTTCAAATAAACACCAAATGAAAATTTTGCTCTGTTCATTAGCTGACTATTGTTGGCGGAACTAATTTCATTTTTAATTATAAATAGTAGTCCATTTAACTTTGAAACCCTGGGTGATTTAATAATAAATTTATGTTGATGAGTTTTGGGACAAATCCAAAAGTAGAAATTTGCAAATATGAAATATTAATTTATTAGCAGTAATTCAAAGAGGGGCAGGTATTTCGTATAATTCCATTTGGGCGAACAATTTTAAAATCAAATCAAGTTTCATGCTAACTAAATGAATAATTTGATCACCTATACTTTGTTGCTTTAACTCCTTGATTATAAAATGAATTTTTAATTTTTGTTGTTACTTTTCTTGCTAAGCGAACATTGAGAAAGGTAAAGTGTTCTTGCAAATTAGACTTGTATTATATCGCCCTAAAAAATTAAATGTGTCACTAAAATTGTAATTTTTTAAGGTCTTTACCGGGAAAAATAAAATACTGCATTCAGTTTGGGCTTATATCTATCTCAAAATTTATACGCACTTACAATGTAAGAATCTTACAAAACCTGAAATATATTTTATGTTTTACATTTCTGCCAGCAATTTATCAGGAAAGGCAATATTTCGCATAGAGTATATTTATATCAAACTTGTAACTTACTATTTACATGACCTTACGTATGTGGACAAAAAATCTAAAAATTAAATAGTAGTTTTAAAATAAATATTTTTAGTAACCACTGAGAAGATGACTTGCTTAAAGCTGTAACGAGCATGTAAGACCCCAAAAAATGATCTAAATTTGACTGACTGTCCATATGCAAAGTGAGTTTCTACAGCTATAACTAAACACCATTCCAACATACATAATGAGATTGATCACTTTTCAGTTGCTTTTTTTACCACAGGCAATATTTTGTACACCAATTTTAAAAAAAGCATGTGGCATTCTACAATAAATTTTGTGCTAATCGTTTTTTCCCATAATCATCAAAGAGAAAATTGTTTCTATCTTTAAAGGAAAAGGCAAATTCTTTACTATAAAATTTGCGGCCAGTCTTATCCTTGCTTCTCCAGCAGTTTTGTATTAAAAAAATATGCTTCTAAAATTACACCTATTTTAACTCGCCTTTTTCAAGTTGCTTAGAACGTGGGTATTTTCTCAGAGAATTTATTTTTTATTATACAGCGTTGAAGAAAAAATAGTGTTTGTAAAAGTGGTCAAGAGAAATAGCTGGCAATTATTTTCAAGTTTCTAAAATGGCCGCTAGGGGCGTAACTGCAATTTTAAATCTAAAAAAGTGATGTTTCTGTGAATTTGGCTATATTAACCTAACAAAAAAATACCTGATCTTTAAAGTCAAGGATAATCTGAACCTTTTTTGTTTGACAATTTTTGCTATATCTCTAAAAATAAAGTGGTGACAGAAATGGTTAATTTTCTCAAAAATATTAAATACATTGGTATAATTTTTTCTTTATGAAAAAGTAGCTAAATAATGCCTAAACAAGCTCGCGAAAACCGTATCTCGATATCTTGTTCCTTATCCTTACATAAAATTTAGGCCAAAGAAAAATGTATTCGTCAATATCTCAAAAACTATAAAAGCTAGATTTTTGACAAGGAGCCAACAAAAACTTTTTAATAAATAAATTGTTTATTTTTTTAAAGCAACTTGACATAACTATATATTTAATAATCAAAAATAAGTACATAGGAAAAGGCAAAAAGTACTGTTGATTAATAATATTTTACTTTATTAATAACTTTGTTAACTGCATTGTGGTGCTGAAATGTTACATGAGATTATTTAGTCATTAATTTTTTTAATAGCCTACAAAAATTAAAGCGTGCCAATTAAAATAATTACAACCAATTATAGCTTAAACCCTATTATAGTTATTATTATAATAACGCCCATTACTTTTAAATTTCTGACCTGTAAAATATAATTTCAGTAGTTTTAAAGTCCACAATCCTTTTAGCCTTCAGACATAATTTTTTATTCTTAAATTTTTACAACAAATTGTAGCATTTGTAATAAACCTAATGGAAGAGTCGGTGAAGAAAATGATAAAAGTCCATTTTTGAGTTAATATAAGTAAATTAACAGAAAATGTAGTATTCGGTATTGGTATACTTTACAGCAGAAAAAAACCCTGCAGACTGTAAGCAGGAATAATGATGGGGTTTTAGTTTACTGCAAATGCTCTACTCGTCCTGGGACTGCGTAGTTTCTGTGAAATTGTTAAATATTTTTAGTTTATGTAAATAACTACCAGTGATTTATTTACGAGATAAATAGAAGTTAATATAATTAAAAAAAAATTGACGTGGTTAACAAAAAAGCAGTTAAAAAAATCAAAAAGCAGCCAAAAAAGCAAAAAAGCAACCCTCGAAGAAAAATTAAAATGATATAAGTTAAGTGGTATGTAAATACTGTTTATTAAAATTAACTTTACTAAGATTTGGTTTTATTAAGGTATAGATGTTTTGTTAAAGGTAATCTTTTTACCAAACAAACTGAGAAACTTCATCATTTTTATCCATAAAATCGAACATTACACTAGTTTTAATAAACATTAAAAAAATCGTTGCGGTTATTTTTAAAATAAATACATAAATTAGTTCTATATGTAGCGTGTCCCCAAATAAATTATTTTATTCTTTTGGGGCTTCCTTAAACCCATTTGTATAAGTTTAAAATATTGAAAAACGCTTTATATCAAATTACCTATTTTGCGCATTAGTGTGCCAGGCCAAGTATCGGCCTACCGCACGAATGTGTGTATTTTACACAAAGTAATAACTAAGGTCTCGTTCCACATAAGGGTATGAAATTTAGTATGTAAATTTATATACGTATTCTAATTACTTGTAAAAAAAATTGAGAAAATTATGTCAACTGTTTGTTCCCTGAGATATTCGATTTTGAAAATCGATTATTTTACTACTGAATGACTGACTAACTGACTGATTGAAAAGGAAAATTCTAAAAACTGCACATTTTTACTCGGAACGCCCTAAAAAAGGGCCGTAATACCGAATTTGGGGGATTTTTGAATTTAGCAGATATTAAGCTGAGTTTCTAAGATCGTAATTGTCTTAGAATTTAAAACTTCGGCAGGATTTTATTCTCTGAACCAGATAGATGCTATATTTACCTGTCAGACCCCAAACTAGGCGCGATTAAAATGACAATAAAATGAGCATTTTTTCGAACTTCATATTTAGTTTAAAGTTTAGGTTCAACCAAGAGCAAGGTATACGAAGAAAACAGGCATGAAGTCCCCCATTTTTTCCATTTATTGAACTCATGAGAAAAAAAAGAAGAGATCTTACCTAAAACACTTTTTTGTAAACTAGGGGCCACAAAATTATTTGGATAAACAAAAAAAATTGTTAAATTGTTTATTAAAACAGACAGATCGGACAAAAATTGCTAAGTCAAAAAAGAGGGGAACAAAGTTGTGGACATAACTTGGTCCAGTTTTAGATCTTAGTACTTTAAGAGGTTGATATTTTGGGACAGGAATTTGGCTCTTATTTTAAATAAGTGTCTTTAATAAGGTTTTTTTTTACCGGTACTAGTTATTCAAACCGGCGGTTCAATATTTGCATCAGGGTAACTCCGCTGTGGTTGGAGTAACGCAAAAGAGGGTTTATTAAAATGACATTAGAATATCTAATTAATTAAATGGGAAAGAAGAATCTCGAAAGGCAGTAGTTTTTTTAGAAATAAAGAAGAAAACAAAGGGACAATTTTTAGATGAATTTTGGAAGGATGCATAGGTGTAGATGTGAGGCCTAGTACAACAATTCCTTGAGGCTAAAAACCCAACAATCTTCGGGTTCTTTAGCAGCTGAGTAGGTTTATAATATTTCGTTTTCGACCGCAATAAAATTTAAATAACAACCCTTAGAGGTAAACCCAGCCATAAATAAGTTGCCTGATAATATCTATTGTGTAGGCAACGAATCTTTTGAAAAGGTACAGGTCCTGATTACCTACTAATATCAAAAGTTTAGGTTAGCTATTTTGGATGCTTAAAAACATACACGAAAATACCTTGACACACTCCCAACGACTGATGAACTAATTGTAAGATGAAAAGACTCTGCTTTATATTAAATACCTGCAATTTGCCTTTAACCTATATAATATATCAAAAACTGGGTACAATAATAAATAAAGAAAATTTTAAGTCCGGACCTGCGGGTACCCAAAGTTCATTAAGTTTTACAACTAACCAGCAGGTAAAACAAGAAATCAACGAATTATTGTGGAATGTACTGTACTCCTGGCTTTTTGTATACGTAAGTCTTTAGTACTTACCCAACAACATGGAAAAATTGTATCTAAGCTTCTGTTGAAAATTTGAAATTAAAGAAGAAAATTTAAGATAATTAAAAAAAAAGTTATTTTCTGTACTTAAAGTAAATTTCATTACCTTTCTTTTAAATGTAATGGTTTTTAAGAGCCCACTGAGTATCTCCTTTAATTTTTGGTAATATCCTTTTTATTAATCATTATAAGTTTTGTTAGTTATAAATTTCTTAATAATATATTAATAATAATATTTAAATCGAATCAATTAATGTCAATTAATTTTAATTCTGTAGCTTATTTAATTAAAATAAAGTAATTAAACTAAATAAAAGCACTAAATGCAAACAAAGTTTTTAATACATATTACTGGCATTATTAGCCACATTTACTACTAAATAATTATTATTTTACGAAGTTCTGCATTTTCAGCGTGATAGTGAGAACAGAGTTTATTAAATTTTAAATGGATCGTTTCCATTGTTAGACAGTGTTTGTTAATTAAAATGGCCGAAAACATAATTACAAAATAATCGAATGGAGTCAACAAAAAAAAAGTGACATCGATGCCCGTTTAAAGAAAATAGGGTTTTTGCCGGGGTGACTTCATCACAATGGATCACTTCACGGTGCAAGTTGGTTTTGGGTATAATTTAGTTTTATTAATTTTTTCGGTATTTTATGAGGCACTGGGCCGCCGGCAGGGGGATCAATTACCTTAAATATTATTTTTTCGTCTAAATCCTTAAATTTTACAATACTGCGTAGAAATTTAAATAAGTATGATTATTATTTGAAATTAAATTGGTTTATATTTTTGTTTTTAATTCAACGAATTCTGAACTAGTAAATTAACTTAAACTTTTTGACCCCCTCTACATTTTTTGGGGCGGCCTTGGGGTTATTTTTTATTACCAAAGATTAGACTAAGAGAAACATACACAACAATACACAGGGTGTCTAAAAAAATGCTTGTAAAGTTTTTTTCGTTAATATTATAGGGTATAGGTAAACAGTAAGAAATACAAAAGAACTAAGATTGGGCGTCCAATTTTTAGTTTAATGGTGCAATCAGATCTACGTTAACTAAGTGGTTTAGAAGATACAGGGTGATTCTCAATATTTGCCGGTTTTGATATCTCATAGTCGGTTATTTTGACGATAAAAAAACTTTAAACTCAAAAGTTTATGACTTTTCATGTAGAATCCAGTGGCATAATAAAAAATATAGATTTTTTAAATTTTTTTGAGAATTATAATAAAAATTGCATTTTCCGTGCAATTGTGATGGATTAAATTTAATTTTTATTTGTTTACATGTAATAAAATTTAATTGTAGATATTAATTTTCATATTCCGTTTTCAAATATTTTAAAAAAAAAATAAATAAAATGAATATTTTTGTTGAACATGTTTATGTGCTATATTAAAAATATACAAATAAAAAAGAATCGGAATACCTTTTTTTTTTTTCAAAATACGATAAGACCAGAAAGGCTTTTATATCTAGCAAAGAAATTTTGTAATCGAGATAACAACCGATATTGGTCAACTATATCGACGGTCGCCAGGATACAAAAGGACGGTTTGGGTTTCATGTATGAATGTCCCCTATAAAACAGAGGCCTTAACTTTAAATATGAAAATTTAAATGCTAAGGATACATCTAAATTTTGGAAGAATTTAATAATCAAGTTGGATAACATGATATCAGCTGAAGAAAATAATGTTTATTCTCAATAAGGGTGCTGCACATAATAGCCGTGGTAAGGAAACATAACTCTTAATTTTGCCGAAAATTGGATTGGTCTAAAGGGTGGCTTAAATATATTTGTTTTGAAGTCCGGAGTTAGTCATAAAATTTTGGGAATTTATTTTTCGAATAGCCTCTTTTCTAAAAGTAAATACATTATGATCATTTTTTTAACTGTACATTCACTTTCCATATTTTAGAAATATACTACTGTATCGATTCTAAAAAAGCCCCTTAGAAACAGAAAATAATGTGCAGTAATTCTCGGAATCGAATTAACGGAACGGTGCATTATGGCATGTTTGCAGGTACCAATCCCAAAGAAGTTATTTTATTATAATAATTAGGTGCTGGGCCCATCCCAAAAATATCAATCATATTTGGCCGCGATTGCAGAATAGAGTGATAACGGCACGAAATGGAAAATACAAAAACAAAAGTAAAACAACTAAAGGCAAGAATCGTAGCATGAATTTAGGAATTTGATTTAAATTGAAAATGAAACAAAGGGTAATTTGGTATAATCAGAATAATTCAAACTTTTGGAAGTAACTTAAAAAAAGTTTAGAACTGCAAGTTATTTAGAATCCTTTTCTTCTTATTTAATATTTTGAAGAGGGTAACAAAGCAGAAACAATACCTAAAATTTGGTTATCGTTCCTAAGCTCAAATTTAAAATTTATGATTTTTGAAAAAAAAAAAAAAGAGAGTTAATTTACTAAAAATAAATTGTACATGAAACATACAAATATCACGTTACAAATTTAGACTGTCTTTTTACGGCTATTCGTTGTAATTGCAAGATATCTGGGTAATTTTTACAGAAAAGAAAATTAAAATTTTTCGCGAAGTGTCGCTATTTTTAATAAAAAAGAAAGATGACACTCAAATAATTTTTCCCTGACTCTCTTCCCTTTATGAGATATAGGCCGATTTTTTTTTTTTTTAGATAATCTTGTATTACAGTAACTTTAAAAAGAAAAACTAATATTGGTAGGCATTTTAGACCATTTTTTGTAGATTACAAGGGGAGTCTTCATTTTTTGTCTAAAAAAAATTTTCCAATTGCATATTTTGGCAGATATTGGCTAGAAACCCATTTTTCGAGCCGGGGGTATTTTCAGCCCTTTCCCACCTGTTAATGTTGATAAAATTTTTCGCCCAAAGCATCCCCCCAAAAAACCCCAAAATTGCGCCACAAGGGAAAACGTACATATTTTCTTAAGCTTTGTCCTTTATTTACTGGACTATCAGGTCTATGCTCCTACTTAGTAAGTATAAAAAAAAAATACAAGATGGGTTTAAATACGAGCTGAAATCTTATTGTCAGGTCTGATAAACGAAAATTATTATTGTCATTTGAAGAATTTATGTCCTTAAAACGTCATAAACAATACAAATTCTTTTTTTTTTATTATGATGATTGGATTAGTGCAAATGGCATTTTGAAACAATTCTTCTTCTTTTCTTCCACAATCAATCCCATTCATAGTTTTGCGCGATAGTACCCTCCACTCTTGTATTCAATTTATTAAGCCACCGTGTAATCCTGATTTCGAAAAACAAGCGCAGGTCCAATGCAATATCCTTTCACAAGACCTCAAACCATCTTGGATTGGGGCGCCAGAAATCTTGTTCAGTTAAATGCCCGGAAAACACAGTCTTGTTCGTTGTCGCGAAAAAAGTCTGCAAATGCATGGGAATGCAATTACCATCCCTTACATACGAGCGGCCAAGTTCTGCAAAACAAAGAGTCGTTTAATCTTGTCGGCGTTACTTTTGAGAATTACCTCAACTGGCACAAAACATTTTATCCATAGCTTCAGCAGCTTCAAAAAGATTGGATTTCTCTTCCGAGCCAGAAAATATTTCTCTTCTTCCAATCTGTACACTCTGTATATGTATCCCAAATCAGACCCTCTTTAGAATATTGTTCTCATGTCTGGGGAATGAAGTCCCCTACAACACTTAGCATTCTAGACTCCATTCCAAAAAGAGCCGTTCGTCTTATTAATGATCCAACGCTCACAGAAAGGCTTCCTCTTGCCCACCGTCGAGCTGTAGGGGATCTGTCGCTCTTCTATAGGTATTTTCACGGCTTCTGCTCAGAGGAGTTGGCCAGTATAATTCCTTCTCTGGCAGCTCCCAACAAGGCAACACGTAGTGCAACTTTTTATGCATCCTTTTACAGTTCAGTTAGAGAGCCCCGCACTTCCCGCTTTCTTCGTTCTTCCCATCCCTAGAGTGTCAAGACTATGGAACCTGCTGCCCGCAGAAGTTTTTCCTTCTCTCCCAATCTCCAAAAATTTAAGTCCCGTGTGAACAAACTCCCTCTCACCACACTGAAGACACCCACGGTACGTTAGTACTTAGGCATCAGCCTTCGTGGACTGTAGCAAGATAAAAAAAAAATAAAAAGTAGCATTTTGAAACTTCCACAACGCAATGATAATGATAGCCAACATGCATGGATGCAAGCTTTCGATGGATGGTGAATACACATGAAAATATACAAAAATCCTTTACTTGCAGTAAAATAATATCAAAACAATTTCCAGTTTATATTTAAACCCTCCTCGTATCTGTTTTCTGTTTAAAAAAGTGAACGAAAGCTAACCATTTAAAAATATAAATAACTACATAAATATTGCTAAAAATAGGAAAAACAATAATGAAATTCTATCAAACCTTCAAGAGATCTTCGTGACGTTTTATTATAAAATGAGAAACTTAAGTTGGAGCAGCAAAGTTTTACGATCATATTCTTACCTCATGTGCAGAACGTGTTTAATCCGGTAATATGCACTATGCGCGGTTTAGAACATTAAATTTCTTACGTACGTCATAGACGTAGACATCGTTTTAAGTGATTTATAAGAACATAAACCAAAAGGCTTATGGACGTTTTTATTTATTATACCAATAAACTAATCTTATGTTTAATAAATATGATGCCCTTATGAGATATATGATTATTCAAGATATTTTTTAAATACTTTTAAAATATCTATTAAGTAAGAAGTAGTTAATGGATATTCATAATCGAATAACATTTTCATAAGACATAATAATTTTCCAAACCGTTTTCCTAAAATTAATGAGTTGTTTTTCATTGGTATATAGACCCTATTTTTTAAAGCATTTGGTTTAATATTAAATTTAAACCATTATCAAAACTCAACAATGTTAACAATGAAGAACTGTATTTAACAATGATCGCCATAGGAACTACACGTCAATTTAGATCATTTTCTTGAAAATTATAGGGTACAGGATCATTTAACGATGACTGAACCGAGCTCTCCTAATTTTGAACGATATTGCGTTTTTTTATAAACATATTTTAAATTAAAACGAAAAAAAACATAAAATTATATTTTTTCAATAGAACAACCTACTTATTGGTTCGTTTCTAAAGCCTCCAGTTTTTTTTAATACGATTTAATAAAAATTATTTTAAGAAACAACAGGATTAATTTAATTATATATTTCACTTTTACCAATATGTAGTAACGTAAGGTAATATTTTATCCGTTTTTTAAAATTTGTTGGTTTTAAAAAATTTAAAGCAGTTGATTTTGTGTTCTTTTAAGCAAACTTAAGAAAATTTCTTACAACAGAAGTGCCAAGTCAAAACCTTGTATTGTGTATTGTAATATTAAGTTTTTTTAATTAAGTTATATATGCCCTTTTCTGTATTCAACTTCATTTCTTGTATTTTTTTCAAAAATAAATTTTATTTAATATTAAATTAGATATTTCTATGATTATTTTTAGTATATTCATTATTTTGTTTGGAATATTGTCGGAACAGGGTATGACATTCTCCTTTATTAGCCGTTTTTTACAGTTTACTTGTACACCCATAAAGCATTATCACGTTTGCCTAATTTTAAATATACATTTTTTACTAGCAGTATTTTTCTTGCAACTTTACTCAAATCTACCCTGAGTAAAAGGACAAACACGAAGATTGCAGCTTGTTTTGTTGTGGATACAAATATTAAAAAATAAAACTTTTTAATTTTATTTATTAACGTTTAACACGTTTCTATCTATCAAGTCGCTTTTTGTGCCTAATTAAGGTTTATGTCATTAGTAGTTCCAACTAATTAAAGTAATAATACCAGAAACTGGCCCACGTTGCAGATAGGTATTAAAATAATTAGTTGTGGACAATTAGTAAAGTGATCACCAGGTAATGTAGTTCAAATTAACCATAAGAAAATCACATTAAGAAATAAGGTAAAAACTCATCTTTTCGCTCCGATTCCAAACAATTTGTTTTCGTTAAATTTCATGATGATACTTTTAGCGGACATTATACAGTTACGAAACCAATAATTCTTTTTATTAAGCAGTAAAAAAAATTCAAAGGAAACCAAAAATAAGTTTTGGTTAACGCCCATGCTTTGTTAAAAGAATAATATTTTGTTAAGCACTTACCTCACAGCTTGACTGGTTGATATTGCTTAAGTTCAGCCGATAAACGCGATCCCTGCAAAAAACGATAAGCAAAGTTAGTAAGATAAAAAATCAAATACTGGTGAGTTGTTTGTAATATAAGATAACTTCTTAAAGCTACATGTGCACAATGAATCTAAAGGAAGGGAAAAAGAAATGTGGTTGCTTTTTTTTGAAGTATGTATCACGTGAGAATAATAAAACATTGCTATATAAAAAAACACTCCAAATTTTTTGTATAATAATTTGGTAGAGTCATGTATTTACATTGTCTTAGTCAAATTATACAGTGGCGAACAAAAGTATAAAAACATTTCATAAATATTTACTATTTGATATATTATTATAATTTTTTAATGAAATACCATTTTTATGTTAAGAAACTGGACATAAAATATCATACATTAAGAACATAAGTTTCAAACCAAATTTATTTAAAAAATGATAAACAAAAGTATGGAAACATTTCTAGAGTACGCAAAAAAATTTAAATTTAGTCTATAATTTAAATATATTTTTTTAATATTTAGTTGGCCACTCCTTGGCTTAAAAGACTGCTTGACATCTTCTTTCCATTCAATCTATTAGCTTTGCACAATAACTGACTGAAATTTAATGCCATTCTTCCTGCAAAACTACCCATAAATCTTCTCGGTTTTTGATGTTTATTTTTCTAATTGGGTTTCTAAAAGGCCAATCCCTAACCCGATTTTTTTCCTGTGAAAGCCAATTCTTAACTAGTCGGGAGGTATACTTAGGATCGTTATCCATTTGGAAAATCCATGACAATAGCAGATCATCTTCGTATGGCAATAGGTTACTCTCCAATATCTCAACATACTTTTGAGCAGCCATATGCAGATCAATTCTGACTAACAGACCAGTACCAAATCGTCTAAAACATCCCACACCCCCCAAAATTGACTTCTGTCAAATATTTATATTTTTGTTTGGTTTCCAAGACGAACCATGGCTAACGCGACTTAACTTTGCCAAACTTTGGGTTGTATCCATGGCTAACTATGGCTTATAAGAACATATTTTAAATTCAAATAACTTGCAACTCGTTTATCCGAACATAGATAAGTTATATATATATATATATATATGTATATATATATATATATATATATATATATATATATATATATATATATATATATATATATATATATATATATATATATATATATATATATATATATATATGTTAGTTCTTAGAGTTTCACGGATAGATGAATGTGAGTTATTATTTATCTGTTTGTCATTAGTTTTCTTCGAAGGAAAACTAATAAAACGATATATAATGAAAATAACTCTATATATATATATATATATATATATATATATATATATATATATATATATATATATATATATATATATATATATATATATATATATATATATATATATATATATATATATATATATATATATATATATATTAATAAGAAAAGAGGAAGATTAGCAAATTTTAATTTTCAATCATATACAGGGTGTTCCATTTAAAAATAACGAAGTTAATAGTGATTTAATGTTTATTTAATGTTCATATTATTCTATGTATTTTAAAGCTTTTCAAAACGTTAATATATTTTTTTCCAAAACCATTGTTTTATTTCTTAATCCAGACTTTTTGATTAGAAATACTGACCAATAGTGGAATTAAAATAATATTCATCTATGATGACAGTATCTCTTTTACATTATCCATTACGTCTACTGGTTTGTTTTTATTACAAATACTAATGATATGTTTAATATCCCCTTACGACATCTGTTTAATTTTTAAACTATGTCACATATTTCCAATGTTTTAAAAAACATTAATATCATTTTTTGAAAATATCATTTTTTTCTCAATCCAGAGAACACACATGCAATGAGAACGAATAATATCATAATTAAATCAGTAAATTTGTTGGTTATTAATAGAATAAATAAACAAACAACTAATAAACCATAACACTTAATCAGAATTTAAATTGGTTTATAAAATATGACACCGTTCGTGACATTTATTAATTAAATTTTCATAAATCTGGCACCTCAACTGCCTATGTTGTTTTTTCACTCAACAATTGGACAGGCCGCTGAAAATTGCGGCTGACCAATTAATTTATTAAAATTAATGCAAAAGCGTTCATTATATAAACAATGGATCCGGTTAAAAGGTAACTACATTTCTGATGAATACTGAACAATAAGGTTTGATTAAAATGTTATATTCATCTCTGATGCTGACAGTATCTCTTTTACATTATCCATTACGTCTATTTCTGATTAAGGTAAACATGAATTTCATCCATTTATAACATACCTTTTCATATTTAAACAATGGTCTCTCTCCAACATTGTGTTGCGTTAGCAAATTTATGAATAAATAACATGCTGGGTTGGTAAAATAAAGATACTTTCACCCTTTACACCATCTATCTATTTTTTATAATATAAACCGTATTATGCTTGTGCTTCTAACAACCTAAATATAGTTTAAGTAATTAAATAAAACAAATTAGTCGGTTTTCTTTTACTGAAGTTTTACTAAAAATTGTGACTGTGGTTTCGAAAAAACAACTTATCAAACCTTTCAATCTGAATAACTTAAACTGGGCTGAATATCTCTTTATATTTTCGATAAAAATGGAGGATCTGCACTTTTAAGGTATTTTCTATAGTTTTTATGTTTTAATAAATTCTTGTTGGATTTACTACTTACTAATATATATATATATATATATATATATATATATATATATATATATATATATATATATATATATATATATATATATATATATAAGTGGCGAACAAACAAAAGTATGGAAACATTTCTAGAGTATGCAAAAAAAATATGAATAAATATATTTTCTTAATATTTAGTTGGCCAACCCTTGGCTTTTATGACTGCTTGACATCTTCTTCCCAATGAATCTATTAGCTTTGCACAATAACTGACTGAAATTTTATGCCAGTCCTTCTGCAAAACTACCCATAAATCTTCTCGGTTTTTGATGTTTCTTTTTCTAATTTGGTTTTTTAAGTGCCTCCAAAGAATTTTTATCGGTTTTAAATCGGGTGATTGGGAAGGCCAATCCACAACCCGATTTTTTTTCTCTGAAAGCCAATTTTTAACTAGTCGGGAGGTATGCTTAGGATCGTTATCCATTTGGAAAATCCATGACAAGGGCAGATCATCTTCGTATGGCAACAGGTTAATTTCCAATATCTCAACATACTTTTGAGCATCCATATGCTCATCAATTCTGACTAACGGACCAGTACCAGATCGTCTAAAACATCCCCACACCATTAGATTTCCTCCACCATGTTTGACAGTTGGAATAAAATACTTCGGGTCGAATCTTTGACCAGGAGTCCTTCTTACATACCCTGTAGAATCACTCCCAAATAAATTAAACTTACTTTCATCAATGAAAAGTACCGAAACCCACTGATTTTGTGTCCAGTCTTTGTGATCTCTACCAAACTTTAATCTTGCCACTCTTAGCAACTTTGTCAATCGAAAATGAAATTGCTTAAAACATTGACTTTGATAACCTAATAAAAGAGTTCCCCGTTAGAAAAGCTTAAAAGGTATAATTTTATTAGTTTTTTTTAATAAATGGCTATTTCTTTTAATAAATGGTTATTTTATTATATACTTTGCCTTTTTTTCTTATGGCTGCAGTTAGGGGCGCCAAGAAATCTCGCCCGAGGCGCTGGTAGTACTAAAACCCGCACTGAATATCTCCCGACCTATCGGGTTCTTGTCGGGGATTTTTTTAGAACAAAATTTAACAATGTTTTCTATCGAATGACGTCAATATCTCAATTTCGCTAAAAATTGAGTTAGCCAGTTTTCCCCTGTACCCTTTATTTATTTATTATTGTCATAAATATAACAGTGAAAAAATATTGTTTTATTCACCAATTCAGACCACCTAATTAAAATGAGAACCAAATATATCATAACTAATTCATTAGGATGGTCTCGTATTATTTGAATAAATAAAAAAGCGATAAACAAGACAAAACATTTAATTAAAGTTTAAATTTGTTTATGAAATATTAAACAGCTTGTGACATTTATTAATTAAATTATCATAAATTTGGTACATCAGTTGCCTGTCGTTTTTATATGCAACAAATGCACAAGTCGCTCAAAATTGCAAAAAGGTTAAAATGAAAATGCAGGAAAGGTTTATTATAAATCCAATGAATCTAATTAAATTTTAACTGTATTTATAATGAATATAGTTAAATTTAAAATAAAACATAGAGTAAAACGTAATAAGCATCCTTAATGCTGATTAAGGTATACATAAATTTCTATTTTTTGAAAAACATCATATTTATTTATATAAAAGCAATTTAAGAAATCTATAGCGTCAGCTAAATAATTAGGAAATAAAAAAAACATTTCTTACAAGAGGTAATTCTCTAGGAAAATTTTGAGATACGGCCATAGCTATTTTTTATAAACATTGTATTTCTATTAGTA
Source organism: Listronotus oregonensis (assembly GCA_019359885.1). Classification (NCBI taxonomy): domain Eukaryota; kingdom Metazoa; phylum Arthropoda; class Insecta; order Coleoptera; family Curculionidae; genus Listronotus; species Listronotus oregonensis. The sequence goes on along the minus strand of JAHBCN010001853.1, from coordinate 82,191 downwards.
AAAGTTATTTTTTTGCCCATCCACTGATACCGTAAACAAATATTTATTTCTTATCAGAACGTTGAAATAAATATTAGTTGAAGCTAATATGCTCTAGTTGACGCCTAGTGATGTTCGGGCATTTATTTTCCACAATTTCAGACGATAAGAAAGCTAGTGATGAGCAAGACCGGTCTTGGTCTTGCGGTCTTAGTCTTGGTCTTGCAGCAAGACCAAGACCGAGATCAAGACCAAGACCGAATTCTCGCTTGCAAGACCAAGACCAAGACCGAGGTATGCAAGACCAAGATCAAGACCAAGACCGAGGGGTGCAAGAGTACGCAAGACCGACCTGCAAGACTTTTGAACTTTTGTCACTTTTTTTTAAATTATAATATTTAATTTTTATATTCAATATACAGAGGTATTTCATACAGACATGACATAAAATGTGTCGAGATCTGCCTAAAAAGGCGATTATTTTATGAGTAACTGGTTTTTTTTAATAAAATAATAATTAAATCGATCACTTCGTTTTTTAATAAAATTATCTAGAAACGATAACTAGTAGATTCAGTAACATGTTTCAAAAATAATAAGATTGTGACTCAATGGTCCGACAAAGCTCGATATCTCCAAAACCGTTTACGACAGAGAAAAACTAAGAGTACAAAAGTTATAGAAAGCTGAAAATTCTTACCTATTCCTAATGTTTTTTTTTAAATTAGGTATCTAGTGATGCCACTTACTGGATCAAAAATTTCCAAAATCCAGGAAAACATTATTTTTGTGCCACACTGTAAGAAGTGGCATCATTAGATTGCTCCTTTAAACTAAGATATAAATGTAAAAGTGATGGTTTAATAAAAAATATATTTGTCATTTTCTATAGGAATACTTTTTATATAAATGGATTTTAAATTTCACTTCCGGTTTAGACGGAAAAGTCAATGCCAAAAGTATAATGATGACGTCATTTTTGTCAAAACCGAAAATGATATATAAAAAACCATCTACGTCGACATGGTACCTATATGACAGTTCAAGAATTTCCAGGATAATATACAGGGAAGCGATTTTTTTAAATTAATTTTTTGCTATAATTTTTCTATTTTAAGTTAAAAGCTAAAAATAAGAAAGTTTTCTTGAGTGGTGGTGGATTTTTTGAAAAATTCTGAAATAGAAAATAATTTTACATTTTACGCCTTTTTTTCTATAATCTTTGTATATTCAGTTTTTTACCATTATGAACGGTTTTGGATATATCGATCTTTGTCGCACTATCGAGCCACCTTATATATGCAGAATGTAAAGTATTTGTACAAACTTTGTACGGCAAATGTTTGACTAATTTGAACATAAAAAGTTTATTTGAACTGAAAAGCTTTCTAAATACCTTTTTTTTAATTAAAAACCAACGTTTACATATCAGAATCATTTTCATGGAAATTTCATATCTGGTTGAAATTAAAAGTTTTTTTTCTGCCCTCAGAGTACCCAGTATTGTAATTTTATATGCTTCTTCAAAGAAAATTTAAATATTTCCTATCACTAAAATGAAGCGCTATAAATAAATAAACCCCTACATTTAAAATATCCTTTTTAATCAAATAATTTAAATGTACATGTAAGGTTAAAATTGGTATATTTTAAAATTTTAAAGCAAAAAATATAGTCTCCATCTTTATTTATTTGAAAGTATTAAAAATATATATATTTTATTAAAGATTGCTTAGTTTAAATTATTACTACCAAAAAAAGCAAGACCAGCAAGACTCTTGCAGCAAGACCAAGACCAAGACCAAGACCGGGTGGTGCAAGACCAAGACCAAGACCAAGACCAAGACCAAGACCTTCTTTGGGCTTGCAAGACCAAGACCAAGACCAGACTTGCAAGAACAAGACCAAGACTAGCCCGGTCTTGGTCTTGGTCTTGCTTTGCGCATCACTAGAGAAAGCAGCAAGCCGTTGCACGATGTATCGGTAGTACGAACAATTTTCAAGAGAAAATTATAACTTGTCTGATGATTTACGTTCCGCCCGACCGCCTGAAATTGTTACACCGGAAAATATTAAAGCTGTTAAAAAACTAATGAAAGAAAACATGAGCATTACCTATAGACAAATAGAGCACGGTTTTAAGATTTATGCACTAGCAATTCAATCTATTTTATATACACACCTGCGTATAAAAAAAGTGTGCATGCTATGGGTACCCATAACTTAAGCAGAGCCCAAAAGGGGTTTCGTGAGAAATAGTGCAAGGATATGCTTAACATATATGACCGCGGTAGCTCACAGTATTTTAATTTATTCGTGATAGGTAATGAAACATGGCTATACTACTATGATGTGAGAAACAAATCCAAAAAACGAGGTATTGGTCTTTGAAGACAAAGACACGCCAACGACTGTTGAGAAATCCAGATCAGTTAGGAAAAAATGATCGCGTGTTTCTTCTTCTTCTTCTTCCCTGGGAGCCGTCTTGATTAACTACCGGAGGCAGCGCAGCCTCATGGGCTTTTTGTGCCTAATCTCCCATCGTCTTTTATATCAATCCTCCCATTAGTCTTGTTCCTTCTACAAGTCTGTATAACCCCGAGACTGGTTGGTTGATATATTCCTGTGGGCTCATTTCCGGTTGCCCAAATAATGCCTGTCTTTTGTCGCGTGTAGAAGGGGTATAATCAAGCAGATTTGTTTAGTTTAGACGAACAAATGATCGTCAGGAGTATACAGAAATTTGTTTGCCTTAACTTATTTCCGAACTTAAAACTCTTCGTTACCCTACTGTACTTACACCAGGACAACGCCCCGGCTCATCGAGCTCATCAAAGACAGTTTTTTGGAAAAAGTGGCTTAGCGGTGCTTCTGACTTTTTGTCGGTGATGTTGAGTTAGCCGAAGTTTGGGAGAAACATTCTGCAGAGGTTAGTAAAGAAAGGTGAAAAAGTATTTTGAATGAATGGTTCCAGCGTACGGAAAATTGTACTGCATGTGGCAAAAATTATTTTTAAAAATTATAGGATGAAGGAATGGAATGTCAAAACTCTTTAAGTGCCCTACGTATTAATACTTTAAAAAGCAGGAAAATTTTAAATTTATTTTATTATTATATTTCTTCTGTATTAAATAATGTTAAAACTAATAAATGTACTACCATATAGTCTAGGAGGAATTGGCGCATGAGTACCAAAAACTATTCCACCACAATTTTTTATGCAATCCTCTTTAAATTGCCCTACTGATGATATAAATGCATGTAGCCATGGCGCCACCTGGTGCCCTATTGTTTAAACCGAAATTGCTTAAACAATTGCAAGGAATTGTTATTTTTTAACAGGACAATTTTTTTTTATATGACTTCTTACGATAAAGTTAATATTTTTAGAGATATGGATTTTTAAAAGTTCGAAAAATCTCAAATTTGGGTACTTTTGACCCATGAAAAACATATATTAAGAAAAAAAAGACATAAAAAATATATTTTTTTATTCTTTATACAATAGTTAATAATATCCTTATTAAGATTTAAATTAAGCGCGCAGCGCGCTTACAATTATGCGTCCCTTACGATACTTAACGCCGTCTCTCTGACTCATACGCTGCATCGGCCCCTATGTGTCCTGAAGTATTATTTATTATTTATTTTAAAAACTAGTACCTTTATGAAAATTGTAAAGAGAGCAATGTTATTAATAATTTAATTACCTACAATTACAATTACAACTTATTTTTATAAGTTTTTTTTCTTGAAATCAATTTTACCAATAAAGTATTGAATGTTTATTTTACTTGCAAGCGCGCGTAATAAACAATCAAAAAACCTGTATAAACAAAAGAACATTTTCAAATCTCATTAAAGGATATTATTAACTATTGTATAAAGAATTAAAAAATACATACTTTTTATATTATATTTTTTTTAATATATATTTTTCATGGGTCAAAAGTTACCAAATTTAAGATTTTTCGAACTATCAAAAATTCATATCTCCAAAAATATTAACTTTATCGTAAAAAGTCATAATACCTTTTTTATTTGTATTTTAATAAGGAATATGAAAAAATTGTCCGGTTAAAAAATTACAATTCCTTTTTTTTATCTTGGGACAGTCCACGAAGGCTAATGCCTAAGTACTAACGTACCGTGGGTGTCTTAAGTGTGGTGAGAGGGAGTTTGTTCACACGGGACTTAAATATTTGGAGATTGAGGGGAGAAGAAAAAACTTCTGAGGGCAGCAGGTTCCAAGGTCTTGACACTCTAGGGATGAAGGAACGAAGAAAGCGGGAAGTTCGGGGATTCTCTAACTAAACTGTAAAAGGATGCATAAAGGTTGCACTACGTGTTGTTCTGTTGGCAGCCGCCAGAGAAGGAATTATACTGGCCAACTCCTCTGAGCAGAAGCCGTGAAAATACCTATAGAAGAGCGACAGATCCCCCACAGCTCGACGGTAGGCAAGAAAAGGAAGTCTTTCTGTGAGCGTTGAATCATTAATAAGACGAACGGCTCTTCTTTGAATAAAGTCCAGAATGCTAAGTGTTGTATTGGACGCCATTTCCCAGATATGAGAACAATATTCTAAAGAGGGTCTGATTTGGGATACGTACAGAGTGTACAGATTGGAAGAAGAGAAATATTTCCTGGCTCGGAAGAGGAATCCAAGCTTTTTTGAAGCTGCCGAGGCTATGGGTGTAATGTGTTTGTGCCAGTTGAGGTTATTCTCAAAAGTAACGCCGACAAGATTAAACGACTCTTTGTTCTGCAGAACTTGGCCGCTCATATGTAAGGAATGAGCATTGGCAGACTTTTTTCGCGAAAGCGAACATGACTGTGTTTTCGAGGCAATAAACTGAACAAGATTTTTGGCGCTCTAATCCAAGATAAGTTTGAGGTCTTGTGAAAGAGATATCTGCATTGACCTGCGCTTGTTTTCTAGTCAGAATTACATGGTGGCTTAAGAAATTGAATACTAGAATGGAGGGTACTATCGTCAGCAAAACTATGAATGGGATTGATTGTGGAAGAGAGAAGATCGTTAATGTGTAGAAGAAACAGCGTGGGTGCCAGCACTGAGCCCTGGGGCACCCCATCATTAATTTGGTAGAAGCTGGAGGAATGACCATCCACACTAACTGATATACGTCGACTAGAAAGGAAACTGGAAAGCCAAGAGCAAAGCTTAGGTGGAAGACCGTAAGAAGGAAGTTTGTTAAGAAGCCCATCATGCCAGACCTGATCGAAAGCTTTGGATATGTAAAGAGCAACGATCTGTATCACAGTTTATAAACTAAAATTTTCGATAACACCATTTTATTTTTTAATCCAGAACAGAGAATTATAAAGGAACACAAATATATTTTAATTAATTCATTAAAAGCAACAGTAAATAAAAAAATAAATAAACAAGTCATAAATTAAACATATTGTTTAAACAAAATTTAAATTGGCTTATGAAATATGATACGGCTTGTTACATTTAATAATTATTTTTTAAAAACTTTGGCATTCTAATTTCCTGCCATTTTTGTATTCAACAAATACACAGTCCAGACTAAATTGTAAAATTTACTAAAATATATGTAGAACGGTATATTATGGACACAATGTATACAGTAAATTGTTAACTGTATTCCTGTAGGGGACTAAACAATAGGGCATTGATTGAAATGTTGTATGTAATTGTTTCTGATAATGGCGGTATCTCTTTTACATTATCCATTTTGTCTGTAACTAATCAAGGTAAACATGCATTTTAATTGCATTCGTTAACAATAACATATCTATTTATATTAAAACAATAACGCTTTTTTAATTAATTTGTTGTGTCAGTAAAATTATAACTTGGTAAATGGATCAACTTACTTTTGACGATGAAGCTCTATTATTTGCCACTGTGAAACGTATAACGAATTTAATTGTGGTCGCCGTTCGCTCACCGATAAAAGTCTTCTAAAAATAGTTGTTGTGTAAATATGCAACTTCGTCATGTCAGATTATTGGTGCCCTTAGAAGTTAGTATTAAATAAATATAACACGATCATTTAGCCATGAAAAAGTTTGTTCTTGTTGAATCCCACATAATCTGACAAAATCTCCAAAAGATGCTCGTGTCGATCGGTCCAAACATAGCTTTAGAAATACAGTTGCGATGCTCTAAAAGATATTATATAAAATGGTAACGGGCGCCGAATCATGGATTATGCGTGAGGGCCAGAAACAAAACAGCACGAGACTTAAAGGTGTTTCAAGATAAACTATTTTTATATTGTTTTTTTTTGTAATGTATTTAGTTAATACTCAGATTGTATATTTATTTTTGAAAAGTTAATTAAATAATAATATTTCTTAAAAGTTCTTCTGTTAAGTAGGACGCGGCTTGTGACTTATTAATTTGGTTTTAATTAATGTTATATCCTAAATGCATGTCATTTTTATATACAATTAATGTACAGGGTGTTTCCTCAAGTTTTAACAGCTTCTAGCGACCTTATTATTTCAGATAGAAAAAAATTCAGATAAAAATTGTAGGGTATCATCCAAACCGTCCGAATTTGCTACTTAAAGAAACAATTGAGCATCACCGGTGAACTTTTTAACTTATTTTATATTTTTTTTTAATGAAACACCCTATATATTATGTGTTTATTACATAGCGCCTAAAATTCTCTTTTTAAAAATATATATGTTGCCTATAATTCATTTATCCATTGTTAATATCCGCTATTAAAAAATCAAAATATGACTAATTTACTATATAAAATGGCTGTGAGTAAATATATATATATATATATATATATATATATATATATATATATATATATATATATATATATATATATATATATATATATATATATGAAAAAAAAAAATCTGAAACCAGAGTAGTGGAAATGCAGTCAATTGAAAGGCCACTTTAAGTTATTAACTCTTTATTGAAAAAAGTCGAGCTTTCGGAAAACTTTTTCCCATCATCAGGACAATCTAAAATAAAAGAAAATGATTCTTTTAGCAGAAACCAACAAAAATAATTCTCCTTTTTACCAAGTTCTTAACATATGTGAGTTGAAAACATGAAACAGGTTTAATACCAATGAAGAACAAAACTTCATTCACATTCCTCCTTAAACTACATTGACTTTAACTTAGTTTTTAGCACGTGGATCGTTGCCACCATGTTACTAACAAGACTTTTACGGAGTGAAAGAAATATAACAAAAAGCAAAAGAATTTATAGTTAAAAAAACTTACAAAAAACAAGTACTGTTTTAAAACTTAACGACCGATGAGCGCTGTCAGTTGAACAAGAAATAAGGAAATTTGATATAATGATTTTTAAAACCTTGGATTTTCCATTTTTAAGATTTGACATCACAAGCCGCATCATGCAGAACTGACAGAGCCATCTATCGTGGTGCCTAGGTAATTATTACATACATGCTCACAATGGAGAGTTGCAGATGTATTATTGTAAAGGTTTGAAAACTGATTTTATTTTAAGATAATGATAGGAAAAAAAAAAGAAAATTGAATTTCACTGTTTTCCCTTACTCCCTCTTCATTCCTCTTTGCAAATTAAACTGGTAAAAACAATATGATGGTAGGAAAATGAATACCATTTACAAGGGTTTAAAATTAATAGATTGTAATATGTAATGTACCTAGCAAAATCAAAGTTCAAATGCTTATTATTGAATTTAATGAAAAATTGTTATCGTTTTTTTGGTACGAGAAATATGGTTATAAATGGAGCTAAGATTTTGGATATCTACTCTTTTATTCCAAGATTTTGCTGCAATAAATATTAATATTTTAGAAAGTTCATATATTGTAAATTGTCATTATCTAAAATTATTGCATTCTGCCAGTCCATAGTGTCCAAGTGTTTACATGTTGAGAGAGTGCACAAGAAGAACACCTCTTCTGGCGTCACTTTTATGAGAAGTGATAGGACAATTAGATTTCTGCATGTATGTCTAGACTAGATCACATTCACGGCATGGAATTTGATACACTACGTTATAAGATTCTTTGTTATCTATTGGAGTTTTAGTTTTAGTAAATAAAATGGACCAGTTTTGAGGCATTTTTTGCTATTTTAATGTCATAATAAGAATATAATTATATTCTCTCGTACCAAAAAAACGATAACAATTTTTCGTTGAAAACTGTAATAAGCATCTGAACTTTGCATTTTGTAGGTACATACATATTACAATCTATTAATTTTAAACCCTTGTAAATGGTATTCATTTTCCTACCATCATATTGTTTTTACCCGTTTAATTTACAAAAGGAATGAAGAGGGAGTGGGGAAAACTATCATTATCTTAAAATAAAATCAGTTTTCAAACCTTTACAATAATGCATCTGCAAACTCTCAATTGTGAGCAGTGTATTAATAATTACCTAGGCACCACGACAGATTGCTCTGTCAGTTCTGCATGATGCGGCTTGTGATGTCCAAATCTTAAAAATGGAAAATCCAAGGTTATTAAAAACATTATATCAAATTTCTAATTTCTTCTTCAACTGACAGCGCTCATTGGTCGTTAAGTTTTAAAACCGTACTTGTTTTTGTAAGTTTTTTTAACTATAAATTCTGTTGCTTTTTGTTATATTTCTTTCACTCCATAAAAGTCTTGTTAGTAACATGGTGGCAACGATCCACGTGCTAAAAACTAAGTTAAAGTCAATGTAGTTTAAGGAGGAATGTGAATGAAGTTTTGTTCTTCATTGGTATTAAACCTGTTTCATATTTTCAACTCACATATGGTAAGAACTTTGTAAAAGGAGAATTATTTTTGTTGGTTTCATAACAGAATCATTTCTTTATTCTTGTCTGATGTGGGAAAGTTTTCCGAGCTGATTTTCAATAAAGAGTTAATAACTTAAAGTGGCCTTTCAAATGACTGCATTTCCACTACTCTACTGCAGATATCAAATATCAAAATATATGCAGACGATCTCGTCATCTACTATTCTTCCACACAAATAAGAACTTTGTGAGAGGAAAATCCAAAATTGCCTAAACTCCTTATCCTCATGGTCTAACTCCCACGGCCTTAAATTTTCCTCCTAAAATCCTCCATCGTTCACTTCTACAGGAAAAGAAACTGCCCTCTAGAATGCTTTAGAACTACATGAACGCCAATTCCTATAAAGATAACATCAAATTCCTAGGCCTCATACTGGACAACAAATTAAAATTAGGTTGAACATATAAATATCTTCGCGCCAAGTGTAAAAAAGACCTATCACTCCTAAAACTACTATCACACACCACATGGGGATGATCAACATTCCCTTCTAAAGATTTATACAAGCCTCATTAGAACAAAACTAGACTATGGTAATTTCATCTATGTCCGCTGGAAAATCTACATCAATACCCTTGAACCAATACAGAATCAAGCACTTCGTCTGCACTGGTTCATATAGAACAAGCCCCATTCCCAGTATCAAGCATAGCTGGCATCTATCTTTACAAAACAGAAGAATCAATGTCTATTAAAATATTACTCTCTATGGTTTAAACCCTCCCTTCTACTCCACCACAACTTCTATTCGACTCAAATAGAATATAATCACCCTTTACACAACACACACAGCTCCAATCACCGGTTTAAATCCTCTGCGAACAGTTTGGAAATTTCCTTCCACAAACCGCTTCTCTTATAAATACAAATTTCCACCGTGGGCCAGATTCCCGTTCTTATAGATTTCTCTTCTCAAATTCAATAAAAACACTGATAAGAGGCAATTAAAAGCAGAATTCCTCAATATCGTATCCAACAAATTTACTAATTCTATCCAAATCTTCACAGATGGCTCTAAAACTTATCACCACACAGGTGCTGCTTTCTTGTAAATTTCCCCCAACGGATCTTCTCACCATGACTTTTTTAAACTTCACCCATACACCAGCATATTCACCGCAGAACTTTTCGCCATAAAAACCGCTTTAGACTCCTAAAGAATGAAAAAAATAAAAAATCCTAATCATAACTGATTCTAAATCATTTCTAGACAGTTTAAAGAAAACTCTAACTCGTGACCCCTTACTAAGCTGCATTCAAGACCTCATTACTGAACTCACCTACAAGCACAATACAATCTCATTCATGTACGTACCAAGTCACGGGAATACATGGTAATGAAACTGTGGACCTACTGGCCAAGGAAACCCTCCAACCTAGCAGAACAACACAGCCATTTCTACAAGCACACAGACGTGTTTCCCTTTTAATTACAACCATCATTAAAGAAAAGGTTCAGAGCGAATGGACTCCATCCCCACTACAAATAAGCTTAGATCCATCCAAGATAATTTTTCCTTCCTTGTCCTACATCTTTAAACAGAAGAGACTTAATGTCTATAATAGATTTAAAATAGGTCATTGTCATTTAACCCACTCATATCTCTAAATAATACAGCCCCAACCTTTATGTGATTTTTTCCCATTCCACTAACAGTCAAACATTTTTAATTGAATGCCCAATTTTGCCCAGCACAGAATTTTAAATAGCCTAAAGACTGAAGAACTAAAAGACTGCTTAAACAAAAACATTGACAACATTCGAAACGTTATAAACTTTAAAAAGACATGGCATAAAATAACAAAATATAATGCCAGCAGTACCCTGATTTAATACATAAAATTTTGCAAATTTGGTGCAAAATGCCTTAGTTGCTGACGCCCCTTAATTCAAAATATCTATCTATCTATCTATCTTTCACTCCATAAAAGTCTTTTAGTAACATGGTGGCAACATCCACGTGCTAAAAACTAAGTTAAAGTCAATGTAGTTTAAGGAGGAATGTGAATGAAGTTTTGTTCTTCATTGGTATTAAACCTGTTTCATATTTTCAACTCACATATGGTAAGAACTTTGTAAAAGGGAGAATTATTTTGTTGGTTTCACTAACAAGAATCATTTTTCTTTTATTTTTAAAGATTGTCCTGATGATGGGAAAATTTTTTCCGAAAGCTCGACTTTTTCAATAAAAAGTTAATAACTTAAAGTGGCCTTTCAAATGACTGCATTTCCACTACTCTGGTTTCAGATTTTTTCTTTAACTAGTCAGTCACGACTACCCTTCCTCTTTTATATATATATATATATATATATATATATATATATATATATATATATATATATATATATATATATATATATATATATATATATTATATATATAATACATAATATATATATATATATATATATATATATATATATATATATATATATATATATATATATATATATATATGTATATATATATACATACTAAAATATATATATATATATATATATATATATATATATATATATATATATATATATATATATATATATATATATATATCCAGAATAAATACATTTTCACAACAATATAGAATATACTTACAATTCAGAATTGTATAAAACTTTTCTTATTTAACCTTTTATCGATCGCTCCTGGTTTTTAATATCCCAAAATATGCATCATCAATTTAAGACACACCGTATAACAAAATTATATAGGTTTACGGAACCTCTTCCTTATTGTAGTATCTATAATATATAATAATTAAATCCAGTTATCGCAATGTAATGTTAAATTCAAGCATTGTTGGAAAGGTATATGTCTAGTAGGAGCTAGATAAAACGTTTTGATTGACGCAAGTTTCCTGAAATCGGGATACTCCAGAATGCGATATATTTCATTTTATTGTGTAGCCGTCCTGCTACTTGACGTTTTGACATTTATGACAAAAAGGGAGTTTTTCAGTAACATGTTGTCGTGCATAAATTAGAGTATCCTTAAATAATATATTATTTATCCTTGGTTATTAGGTCAATCAAGCTTATACACGGTGTTATGAAAATGATTTATTGCAAGAAATGGGCGATTTTTTGGCACAGAGTTAATTACATTTTAACTCTCTACACTAATTAAACCAACTTAGAGACTTTTTAAGACAATAAGAAATTTCTGACTCCACTCGTCTCTGAAGTAATTTTTTAAACACGAGTTTAAAAAGGCACATATAGTACCAAAAAAATTGTACACCGGGATGTTATTAAAAACTGATGCTATCTATATCTATGAAAATAATTTCGTCTATACAGGATGAGCCAAAAAAATTCCCCTTTGCTTTTGAACAACGCTTATTTTCAGATTAACGATAACAAAACAACAAAAACCGTTTTGATACGTGGATTAACAGTCAGTGAACCATGCATTAAAACAAAATAATTTTAAGGGGACAAAAAATTGTAGTATATTTATTTTTAACCATCAATAAAGTAAGAAATGATATTCGTTTACTAATTTCTAGACATAATATTTAATTGCATATGATGTTAAATTATAATCATATAATAAACAAAACACAACTGGCCAGCTAGAAGAAATTTCTTGACAACTAAACCAAGTTTAAACATTAAATCTTTTGACAAAATACGGTTGAAAGAGTCTTTCTTACTATCTAAAACTTAATAGAAAAAGTTTTTAAGATAAAGTCCTAATTCTGACAAATTATTTAAGTCCCAAGCAAACGTTAACGAAATTACTGTGAAGATGTTTTGTAAAAAACAGACGTCATTTTTGACCAGTGTAATTTTCATAGGGGTCATTTTGACAGATACCAATTTGACAAATGTCATTTTTAATGAATGATATTTTGACAGATGTGTTTTTTTGACAGGTACTACTTTTAACAAATATTATTTTAAATAGATTTAATTTTTGACAAATATTATGTCAAGAGAAATCATGACATGACATTTTATCAAATCATAATTTGACATATGTCATTTTTGACAGATGTGATTTTAACAAATGCAATGTTTGACAGATTTCATTGTTGAGAGGTATCTTATTATTGCAGCGTCATTTCTTTACCGACTTTTTTCATTTGTTCTAATGCTTACGGCAATACCGATCAAAAAAGTTAAAGAAAGTTCCGCATTTTCCACACTCTATTTTTCTTTCAGGTTTTAAAAATATATGTTTGAGTGCAGTAGGTTTTTTTAAATACATTTTTTATTAACTTTTCTTTATTTTTCATGGTGACATAGAGTCAAAAAACCTGTTAAAAAAAGTTAATAATCCACTTCAGTTATAAACCCTAATTAAGTATTGTTATTTTAACAATAATTTTCTACATGGTCGTATTTTCTATTAAAAAAAATAATATTATTTTATTTTTAAAATAATTTTGTAACTGTTTACATTTATACACTTAGACTATAAAAGTTTCCACTTACCAGACTCAATTTCGTATTTTGTTTCATATTTTACAATGCGGTGTGTATTTTATGTACTTCATAGTAAATGTATTTTATTTCAAATTAAATAACCTAACTGTGCACCACTGTAAAGTGCAACTACTCAACTTTGTTTAAGAATAAATTATGCAGCGCAACGAAACGCGGAAACCCGATATTTATTGAGTGGAGAAATATAACATTTCAGTGTACATTTTGACATTTTATCCAGAAATAAAATTAAAACTACATTATTTTTATTAACCGAAAATAAATAAACATTTAAATATATGTCCTATTTTTGAGACAAATTTATTTATTAAAACATTTTATTTTGTTATGTACCCTAGATCGCAATTAAAGCATACTTCAAATACCAATAGAAAGAACATTTAGGATTGTATAGCCGCTTTTTATTTTCCCCAATTATATTTTAGACTTGATAAATCACTAAAAGTGGAAACAGTAAACTTTTCCGTATAGACCGCAATTCTGCCGTGGCTTAATCAAACGTAGGGATAATTTAGACAAATTCAAAAGCCCTTAGTTCTGGTCGGTCCGTTTTGGTTAGTTAAAGATTCTTTTTATTTTCCCCATGATATTTCAGACGTGATAAATTACTAAAAGTAGGAACAGGTAACTTTTCCGCTTAGGCCGCAATTTTGCCATGGTTAATCAAACGTAGGGATAATTTAGACAAATTTAAAAGCCCTTAGTTCTGGTCGGTCATGGTTAGTTCTGGTTAGTTAAAGTGGCTTTTTATTTTCCTCAATTATATTTTAGACGTAATAAATCACTAAGAGTAGGAGCAGTAAATTTTTCCGTATAGGCCGCAATTCTGCCGTGGCTTAATTCAAACGTAGGGATAATTTAGACAAATTTAAAAGCCCTTAGTTCTGGTCGGTCATTGTTAGTTCTGATTAGTTAAAGCGGCTTTTTATTTTCCCCAATTATATTTCAGACGTAATAAATCACTAAAAGCAGAAACAAAAAACATATATTATTATTGAAATATTTTAATATTACTTTTATATATTTTATATTTCTGCACCTTATATGTAAAGAAACAATTAAGCATCAACATTGACTTATTCTATACTTTTTTAATGAAACACCCTATATATTATGAGTTTATTGGATAGCGCCTAAAATTCTCTTTTTAAAAATATATAATTTTGCCTATAATTCATTCATCCATTGTTAATATCCGCTATTAAAAAATCAAAATATTACTAATATACTATATGAAATAAATCATAGTAACCATTGGAAAACAAAGTTATCAAATGACATTTCCGGTAGCATGCGACATAACATTTAGTTGTTAATTCGTTTTTAAATTTTGATAATATTAAGTCGCAAAATGGGTTATACTGAAGAGGAAAAGCGGGAAGTAATTTATTTCTTTTATAAGAATAATAAAAATGCCAGTGCAGCACAAGCCGATTATCGAGTTTTTCACCCAGGTATGCCGGTGCCGTCAAGAGGCACTTTCTATACTTAGAAAGACATTTTAGGATTCACAAAAATTTGCAAAGGAAAAAAAGATAAGTGAATATAGATGAGGATGAAGAATTAGAGATTTTATTATATTATAATAATAATAATAATAATAATAATAATAATAACTTTATTCATGTTTACAACCACAATAAAGGTTTTACATACGTCACATATAATTACATACATTGACAAACTAAAATTACTATGTAAAAGTAAAATATGTATAAATAAAACATAAAATCTACCACAAAGACAACTAAAATTACTATGTAAAAGTAAAATATGTATAACTAAAACATAAAATCTACCACAAAGACAGCTACACTAGTTACTTAAACAGTTTATAAAACTCGTCAAAAGAGTAGCAAGCACTACTTAGCAGGACCTACTTTAATTCGACCTTAAAAAGTTTTAACGGCAAATCTTTGATTTTTTCAGGCAGGTGATTAAAAAATATTGGACCATAGTAGTTTAGTGGTTACGACTTCTCTCTACCTCGTAAAAGGTATTTGTAAATTGCTTCTCCCCCTTGTATTATGAGAATGTATATTAAAACGCTGTAAGTATTAATTTAAATTTGATTTAACATGTAGAAGTGCATACAAGATATATAAACATGAAAGAGTTAATATTTTTTGCTTTATAAAATATTCCCTTTCATCATCTCGAAAACTTAGCCCTAACATAACTCTTAAAACCCGGCGTTGTAAACCAAAAAGACGGGTGGTATGGCATGAGTGACCCCATGCAAGAATAGCATAGGTGCAAGTACTTTCAAACAGTGCATAATAAGCTGTTTTTATCACTGAATTAGAGACTTCGGCCACAAGATTTCTTATTAAAAAGACGGTTCTTGTTAAACTTGAAGCAAGTTGATCTATATGTTGGTCCCATGTTAATTTAGGATCCATAAAAACACCCAAAACCTAACGTTTACCGGATTATTTACATTTGAAAGATCACACAAAGAAAATATCATTTGGCACGTTTTACTCTCGTTCAGTTTTAATTGTTTACGCAGAACCATTCTGCAGCTCTAGAAACCTCGCTCTGCATGTTATGTTGAAGAATATCCAAGTGTCTGTCTGCACTAAACAATGTTGTGTCATCTGCATACAGAGTAAGAAGGGAATTTTACCATATATTTATCAAGGTCATTAATAAAGATCAGAAATAACAAGGGCCCCAAGACTGACCCTGTGGTACCCCCAACATACAGGATAATTTGGTTGACGTTTTCCATCGAGGGTTACTATCTGTTCTCTATTTTTCAAATAAGTTGAAAGTAGATTAACTGAATTTTACATACTCCATACTTTTGAAGTTTTTTAGGCAAAATATCATGCTGGACACAGTCAAAGGCCTTGGTTAGATCCAAAAAGCTGCCTCCCGCGTATTGTTTATCCTCGTAGGCCTCCGCTATCGAACCAACAACATTGTCTATGGCATCAACAATCTTACCATTTGGAACAAAGCCAAACTGAGCCAATGAAAACAAAGAATTATGCACAAAATAATTTACTAGTTGAAGATATAAGGCCTTTTCAAATATCTTTGCTATTATGGGAATTATTGATATTGGCCGGTAATTATTAGGATCATTGGGATCTCCCTTTTTAAAAATAGGAATCACCTTAGAAATTTTAAGACAATCTGGAAAGGTACCTTTATCAATAACTAGATTTATAAGTTTTGTTAGAGGTATTATTAAAATATTTTTGACGCTTTTTATTATATTTATATTTAGGTCATAAACATCTTTACTTGGAGTATTTCTCATATTATCTATGAGATCACGCACTTGAATATATAAAATAGGACGAAAAGAAAATGTATGATTTGATTGTGGAATTATTTCAACCCGATCAAAAAAACCACTTATGTTATTTGAAAGATTGCTAGGAGCGTTTACAAAAAAATTATTTAAGTCACCACGGCTGGGATGTTTAACAGGCGAAATACTCATTTATGGGCATTATAAAACCCCCGCGGAATGTGTGAAATGAAATTTCAAGGCCGAAGAGCAGTTCATGTCTGGTGCGGCATTCTCAACACTCAAGTTATAGGTCCTATTTTTTACGAACTTTCTTTAAATGGTGAAAAATATTTAGAGTTCCTTGAGGACGAGATAGAAAATTATTTGGAAAATTTGCCTGTTCGTCAGTATAATGACATAATCTGGCAGCAAGATGGAGCACCACCCCATAATGTCATGGTTGTCCGCAATTTTCTCGTTAATCGATATTCCTTATGGATTGGTAAAAATGGTGGCATTCGATGGCCAATCAATAGTCCTGATTTAACAATTTTAGATTCTTTTTTTTTAGGGTTACGTGAAAAACGCAGTTTATAAAGAACGAAGCGCATCGTTGAAGGAGTTAAGAAATAAAATTATAAATTGCATAAATAATTTAGTCGAGGAAAGCCGCATTATTTTTTTTTTTTTTTTTTTTTTTTTTTTTATTATAAAATATATATATATATATATATATATATATATATATATATATATATATATATATATATATATATATATATATATATATATATATATATATATATATATATATATATATATATATATATATATATTACTATTTATCAATATGACGAAGATTCCATAAAAACATTCTTAACACATATAGATAAACAAGAACCGCCTATTTATTTTATTTTAGACAAAAATAAACCCACAACTTACTTTACTTCTTATTTTAATAAAAGAGGACTTAAATAATTTTAAATCATAGAACAGAAATTATATACACAAATATATATACTTAAATTTTGACCAAAGTAAAATGTTTGTTAGTCAGTTAGTTCAAATTATGAACACAGAAAAAAATAAAAGTTTTTTTATTTCAATATGGTTATCAAGTTGATTTTATAAATAGCTAATCTTTAAATTTAAACGATCAAATTTAAGGAAGTATGAAAATAAACCTATTATAAATTAATTTTTGTCATGCAATTCTGGTTTTTTAAAAAATAAATAAATAGGTAACAAGTTTAAAATTGGTTTTGTGTTTAAAACACAAACCACTATTTTTGCTACTCGGTACAAATTTTTGCTACTTGGTAAAAAATTAGTTGAAATTCGTTACCATAAATTTCAAAAAATATTTCACTGAGTAGCAAAACTTTTTCAAAATCCTTATGTTAAGCTGTTGGCCGAGAGCGCGCCTACCAAGTCGCTAACGCGCTCGGTGATCCGATCATCTTAAATGACTGTAGCTCAGTGAATTCACCAGATCTTAAAATATTCGTTTTTGAACGCAAGAATCATTTTACAAACTTCCATCAGTAATATTTTAGATGTTTCTTAGTTGAAAATGATTACTAAAAAATTACGCTCTTTTTTTTGTCAAAAATAATGCATTCAAGAGGCTGTTACTTTTTTCCTAATATTATTTAGGGGCTTTATCATGTTTTATTTTAAAGCTATGACCTTAGACTTTAAAACGACTGTGATTTTCTACGTTGAATAGAAGTTAAGTTAAAGTTTAGAAAACATTTTTCTATCTTCAATAGTGTATTAGCTACAGTGTTTTAAAAAATTAAATTGTTTATAACTACTTCTGACCACTTTTCCAAAAAAGCAAGTTTTAGATTCAGATTCACTGGGAAAAAATACAAAGAAAACAACTACCCTGTTTTGTGGACCTTAAATTTTCGACGAAAACGCTTTGGCGGCCAAACTATCAGTTCTTTGCGCTTTCTTTGTCTTTAATCTTGGCGTCTATCCAGTCCTCGAATTCAAAACATCTTTATTGAAAATTTTTCATTATTCTAGTTGTCTCCTAAATATTTGACAGTGGACATTGTTACATTCGATGTGCCTCTAAATTGCCTTTATTGCGGTGATCCTTTACTCTTTATGCTAGCAATTTTCTAAAATGCTTTTACTTACGAAGTTTTACTAAATCGGATGATTTATGTTCTTGTTTGTAAGTTTATTAAAATCTTTCCATTAAAAGTAATCTGAATTAACTAACTTGAAATAATGTGCTGAGACGCACAATAAATGAGAATGAATGTCGAGAGACGCATTTTAGTTAATTAGTTTCATGTTGAAGAACTCGAATTTTAAATAAAAACCATTTAACTCAGTATAACAATGTCATTGTTAGGTTTCTAACAGGCACGATTTTGTTCTGTATATTTTGACGTCCTTGATTTTAATCAGTTATAATTTGTGTTCGAAACAAAAAGGAATTTTAACAATTTTTACCCTGAGAAAAAACTTATAGGCCGAGTATACAGTGTCTTTTAAAAGTTTTGAAACGTTCTTGTATTCCACAAACGGCAGAAAACAAAACCTAAAAATTTCAGTTTTATGATACGCCCGATTTGAAAATACTATCTGCAATGTTGTCAAGTAATAATTTTTTAAGATAAAGTCGGCAACTTCGTTTTTAAGTCGGCAACTTCGTTTTTTTAAATATAAAGTGCAGTTTATTTTTATTGCAATGAATTCAGCGCACTGTTAGTATTAAAACCTTTAGATGTCAGAACTTTACTTTTTGTAGTTTCTGAGGTATGGCAATTATCCATTTGCATTCAAGCATCCCAGAACTGCCTCGAATTTCGCAAACGGAACAAAGGAAAAATGTTAAAAATTCTATATGGTTCTTTTAGGATACGCTCGATTTGTTAATAAAAACTGCCATGCTGACAAGTGTATACTTTTTAAGATAAAGTAGGCAACTTTGTTTCGTAGAAAAATGTATGCACCTCTCTGAAATAATTTAGTGCTGACCCATCTTGGCGAAATAAAAATGCTAAGTGACCATATTTCAAAAACTACTTACAATGAAAATCTAATATTTTGTGGTTTTAGTGATAGCGGTGCACTAAATTAATTACAACAAAAGTTAACTTAGCTTATTTTAAAGAAACAAAATTGCTTACTTTATCTGAAAAAATACACACCTGACAACATGGCAGATATTAACGTCGTACCGAACGTATCCTACAACATCATGCATCATGAAGAAATTTTTATATTTTTACTTTGTGCCCTCTGCAAAATAAGAGGAAGGATATTTTTAAATAAAAATACAGAGTTGCTTTATTTGGGAAATTACTAGCAGTGCGCTGAATTTACTGTAATAAAAACAAACTGTATTTGAAGAAACCTACTTCTCAAAATGTGTACACTTGGTAACCAATTCAATGGTAATACCTCCAATGTATTACCATCGAATTGGTTATATCTTAAACCCACTATATGGTAATTTTTACATTTTTTCTCTCTTGGACTTTAAAAAAATGATGTTTGCAAGATTCTTTTGGTCAAGTAATTTTTTGCAGATCAAATTAGGACCTTGTCTTAACCAATCATTATGTCAAAGTAGAGTCAATTCGGTTATAGAAATTTTTAAAATGATTTGTTTTACATTTAACATCGGCTTTAAACTTCCTTAAAAAGCCTAATTTAAAAATCTTAACAATAATAGTATCTTTAAATTCCTTTCACTTAGTTTTCACGCGTTGTTTTAATACGATATTTTTTATATTTAATTCCCTAAAAAGCCACTACTGTATGCCAATGACAAACAATGAATCAGAACTGAGACCATTTATAAAGCAATTCTTATGCCAAATTTAAATTAATTTTTTCGTATTTTCTAACACGATTCATATTTTTATATCTAAGCCTTTAAAATCCCTGTTAGCATTCGCCCATGGCACTCTCAAAATTTGGTTGGATTCAATTGACGTTCCAGGTATTTGGACGAATTCGGAATTACAGCTTGAGGTAATCTCTGAACTCTAATAAATCTTACTTAGCTATCCTAAATTTGTCTCTATTACAAAATATAGCAACCTTTTTTTCAACCTTAAATTTATATAAAAGGTTTGTTTATAAAATATTGAAAGTATAGGTACAATATTATCTCTTAAGTCCTTCTACTAGATTTTTTAATAAATAGTTCAGCAATTTTAGTAAATAAAGTCTATATAATATGACAGAACAAACAAAATCTAGAATACTGTTAAAAAAAATGACAAGAAAAACTCTGCCTACCTATCCCAATACTCATCAATCTGTCAGAATTAAGACCTTATTTTAACCAATCATTGTACAAAATTTGGTTATATTCGGTGGTCATATTCTTTTATAGTGTAGTTAATATCTTAACTAATCTTGAAAAGATTTTACCTAACGACATCTTGTGACCGGTTTCGATTATATCAAACCTTATCATACAAGCTACCTTGAAAAACATCGTTATTGTAGGTCCATGACTGATACAAACTGTCTAATTGAAACCCTATCTTAACCAATTATTGTACTAAATTTTGTTTAATTTTGTAGTCGCGTTGTTTTAATACGATATTTTTTAATATTTAATTCCTTAAAAAGCCACTATTGTATGCCAATGAAAAACACACAATGAATCAGAACTGAGACCATTTATTAAGCAATTCTTATGCCAAATTTCGTTTAAATTAATTTATCGTATTTTTTAACACGATTCATATTTTTATATCTAAGCCTTTAAAATCCCTGTTAGCATTCGCCCATGACACTCTCAAAATTGATACCTTGTCTCACTCAATTATAGTTATTAAGGTATCAAGGGTATTATAAGGATAATAACGATTGAGGTCGATGGTGTGTTTCCCGAGGGCCTTTGGCCCGAGGGATATACGTTGACCGAAAGCGTTAATATCCTTAATATCCGTGGTGCCTCCAACGTTTAATATCCGACTAAATATTCTTTATATGAGAAAAATTTGAATGAATTTTGAATGTATTAGTTTAAACCAAATCAAGTACAAGTACTAGCATTTACCTGAAAAAATTGTCGAAACGTAATTGTGGTAACCATGGTTGTAAGTTATTTGTCAATAAGACAGCACATAAAAAATTATTTTGCGATTGAGGCATAAAAATGTCCGAAGAAGTGGAAAATACCCATCTCCCCCAAGATATTTTAGTGAAAGCTTCTAAAGCTGAGCATGCGCTTGTGCCAGAAAAAACTAGGCGGATTTACAAGAAAGAATATTTCCATTTTGAGGCCTGGCTGACGGAACACTGCGTGGACCGTGTGGACGAAACCGTTTTGATGGCTTATTTTCAAGATTTGTCAGAGTCATATTCTCCAAATTCCCTTTGGACAAAGTTTTCAATGTTACGTAAAGAATTAATAGTTCATAAGAAGATAAGAAGTAATGTAAAGTTGATTTCTCTGCAAAAGTTCCTAAAGCAACTTGGGAGAAATTATCAGCCTAAAAAGTCGAAGGTTCTGACTCGTGAACAAGTAACTTTTTTGAAAGAAGCGCCGACTGAAAAATTTTTGGCAGATAAAGTTGTATTAGTGATAGGTGTATTCGGAGCTTGTAGAAGAGACGAGCTTGTGAAAATGAAGTTTTCCGATGTGCGTGATATGGGTCAGCATATATTTGACATTCCACAAAGTAAAAATGGGCAAGCAAGGAGCTTTTTGGTTATTGATGACAGTGAAATGTGCGCAACAAAGTTAATATGGGAGTATGTGTCTTTGCGACCTAAAAGTGCACCTATTGATAGTTTTTTTTGTGCTATCGTGATGAACGATGTACTGTGCAGCCTATAGGTAAAAATACATTTGGAAATATACCCTTTAAGATTCTACATACTTGGGTTTACCTGATGCTAAGGCGTACACAGGTCATTGTTTAAGACGTACAGCGGCAACAATTCATTCTGACGCGGGAGGTAGTTCCGAGAGCTTAATGAGGTTAGGAGGCTGGAAGAGTTCTTCGGAGCACGAGGGTACGTGGATGATAGTGAAAGATTCAAATTGGCTAATGCTTCCCTTGTAGTTGGGAAAAGTATTACTTCAAGTAACACAGCAACTGCGGTGGGGTATGGAAATGTGGAATTTTCCGGTCAGTTTGAAAATTGTACGTTTTACTTTAAAAAATAATTTTTATTATGATAAGTATATTGTGCAAGTATGTTTGTATTTTCGTAATAAATGCTTAAATAAAGATAATTTATTGTTTATTTATTGGTAAATTTGTAGGCCCTACGGCGTTATTTTTTTTAATAAGGCCCTAGGGTAACATTTCGTATTTAACTGACTTTGACATATTATTATTTGTCAAATAATATACCAGTCGGACATTAATATATTAAATTTGGTTGGATTCAATTGACGTTCCAGGTATTTGGACAAATTCGGAATTACAGCTTGAGGTAATCTCTGGACTCTAATTAATCTTACTTAGCTATCCTAAATTTGTCTCTATTAAAAAATATAGCAACCTCTTTTTCAATCTTGAAGTCATATAAAAGGTTTGTTTATAAAATATTGAAAGTATAGGTATTATCTTTTAAGTACTTCTACGAATTATTTCATAAATAGTTCAGCGATTTTAGTAAATAGAGTCTAAACAATATGAGAGAACAAACAAAATCTGGAATAATGTTAAAAAAATGACAAGAAAAACTCTGCCTACCTACGCCCAACACTCATCAATCTGTCAGAATTAAGACCTTATTTTAACCAATTATTGTACAAAATTTGGTTATATTCGGTGGTCATATTCTTTTATAGTGTAGTTAATATCTTAACTATTCTTGAAAAGATTTTACCTAACGACTTCTTGTGACCGGTTTCGATCTATATCAAACCTTATCAGAGAAGCTAGCCGAAGGTGAATATCTCTAAAAATCCTAAAACCTTATTTAGTATGCATTGAAACACATAAACGGGTAACAGTCGTCTATGCCATCTGCTGACCATCTGTTACCTGTTTATATGTTTTTTGATTATTACTTTTTAACATTAGATCCCTTTAACAAACTTTTAACGTAAAATTTGGAACAAAATCTTAATTCATTATAAGCCAAATTTTGTTAAATTTAAGTTTTTTTTATTTTGCCCCTTCAGAAAACGCTGACGTATGACATTTGTCAGAATTAAAAACATTTTCCAACTAAATATTAAGTATGCCAAATTCATTTTGATTGAGTTTAAGTGTTGATTCATTTTTTTTTAAATTTGACCCTAAAGAACCCAGTTAACGTAAGCATATGACTAAAAATAATATTAAATCAATAATGTTTAAATTTTTAGGTACTATTATAAAAATGTATTAGCTTCTTTATCATATGCAAATATTTTTTATACAATATAATTTAAATTTATGTTTATAAGAGCGATTCCTGATTACCTATTTTTCAAAAATGAATTAGTTGGTCGTCAAACTTAAAAGGGACTTTTTGTAGATAATTTAGTCCTTTAGAATTTTTATTTATTTATTTTTCCTATAAGAAACAAACACTTCTATAAATAGTTTTAAGCGATTTATTGTTAAGAAAGAAGTATTAGCAAAAGACCACAAATATAATATGTTACATGAATCATAAAACTGTACTAAACAGTTACTTTGAAAGTCCCTATTGGCAAACGTTCGATCATAATTTTTATAATAAATCTTATTTTAACATTTTAACATTTTCTTTATTGAAAAATGTGCGGCAAATAATAAACTACAATTTAGTTACACCACCGAAATGGCTTGCAGTATTCGGGCCAACAACTGAACATTAATGGAATAATCTAAGCAAACTTATAGGGTCAAATACCAAGAGAGAAGCAATTACTCTTATGGTTTGGTCACAATTAATTTTGCAAAGGAATTCAGGGAGAGGGTTTCCTTATACATGACAGTCCCACTTTAACGAGGGGTAAGGATTTGCAAATGGCACAACCAATTCGGATTAGGCGCAATTTCTAGACTTCGCAATGGAATTGTATGTAATAAGTTTGTTGTTTGCATTGTATCGAAACAGAGTTAATAATGACTAACCAGTCATTAAAAAATGCTTATAGTTATGATATTTATAATCATATTAAAAAACTATTTATAAAAAATCAGTATTAAAATACAATAGTCCAAGAGATGGAGCCGAGATTTAGCCGTCATAGGTAATATGGAATTTCTCCATAGCAATGTGTTTATTCCATACCCAATAGTTACAATCCCTCGCAGGCGGTCACCTTAGTGGATACAACAAAGGGTAGTTATAAGGGATGAAATGGCAATATTTTTTTCAGGTAAAGGTCAGTATAACTAAACCAAATTTCAAAAAACTTACACCTGGGTAAATACAAAGGGGTGGCGAATAGGTGTAAAGATTTGGGTGATAAGGCATTTCTCCGTTGCAGTGTGTTCATTTAATGCCAATAGGTACAATCTCACGCAAGCAGATCCTCTTCCCGGATACAGGGGGTACACATAAGGTGTGAAAGTGGCACATTTTGGGCAAAGACCGTCATTAATGATATGCTCAAAAATATGTGAGGTAAGTAAGTCTTCACATTACCAAACAAAATTCCAAAAGGCGGACACGTGGATAGACACAAAAGGGAGTGGTAACTAGGGGTAAAAAATTGGGTGAAAGTCCGTCATTGGTGGTATGACCTTTCTTCATTGTATTGAATAACACATTGCATTAAAGAAATGCCATATCACCGATTAAGGCTTTTCACCCCTTTGTATCTATTCACGTGTCCGCCCTTTATAATTTTGTTTGATTAGGTAAATACCTACTTACCTGACATATTTTAAGCATATCATTGACGACGGTTTTTACCAAAAATTATCCCACTTTTACCCCTTATAACTATCTCCTGTAGTTGCCCGTGAGTGATTGTAAATATTGGCATTAAATGAACACATTTCAATGGAAAACTGACATATCACCAATGACTGCCCAATATAGGCTCTGTCTCTCCTACTACAAATTATATTGACCTACGACAAAAAAACTTATGCAGTACCTGAATAAAACGTCATCTTATATACACCAAATATTAAAATTAAATAATTTATTTTAAAGGAGTTTAGGACAAAAAAACAATATATTTTTAAAAATGGGTGCTTCTGCTAAACGAAGCAATTTTAAAGATAATTAAGTTAGATTAAATCTACCCATTTTGACGTTAGTAGTCTGTCATAAATTTATGTACGGGGTTTTTCTTTATAATTTGGCACGCCTTTAAAGGCATAATTTAAGGGAATACAAAAAAATGGTTTATACAAAAGTTTAAGGACTTTTTATAAAAAATTTAGTATGACATTCAGAAAAACAACTGATGATTGAAAAATATTAAAATCGGGAATAATATTTTATTTTTTAAATGAAACACCCTATATTTTATTGAAAATGTAAAATCCTTGCGTTTTCCCTTTTACAAAAATATGTTTGGATAAGCAGTTTTGTAACATTGTAACAATTGACTTTAAAATAGTCATTTTATATGCAATGGAGCATCCCTTCTTAGGTCTAGTAAGCTGTAAAAACCAAAAAGAACTTCCATGTTGGATCCCGCTTGGCCAAGGATGACGGCAGATAACAAAACAAATGAATTAATATAATATAAATAACACAAATGCATACGCGGTATAAGTAAGTACAAAATACGTCAGTTCATTTGTTTTCTTATCTGTCGTCATCCTTGGTCAAGCTGAATCTAACATAGACATTTTGTTTGGCTTTCACGGCTTACTAGACCTAAGGAGGTGTGTTCCATTGCATATAAAATGAAAACTTAAAAGTCAAATTGTTACAAAATATTTTATATTTTTAGTAAAATACAAGGTGTTCCATTAAAAACAAACATTATCCCCAATTTTCCTATTTTCCGATGGCCAGTTGTTTTTCTAAATATAATATCTAAAATCTTTATAAAAAAATTCTAAAACTTTTGTACAGAAAACTTTATTGTATTCCTTTCAATAATACCTTTATTAGGAAAAACCTTGTACACGTATTTTTCGGATATCCTGTATAAAATCGACTTTATTTGACAATCTGTGTAAAACACAAAGCAAGCGTGTATTTAATTTTTCTTGCATAAATGCCCCGTAATAACAGTAGAAGCATCATATGCATTTTGGCACAGTCCCCAGTAACCATTTAGTCTGCTCTGTTCCTTGGAGAAACAGTAATTTCAATTATTAGCAGCAAGACCATGGTTTATTGTAGAGATTTGCATCCTGCGTTTTGTGAAAACAAATAAACGAACGTATTACTAGTATGAAAATTAAGTTTTTGCAATTCAAACGTTATTGTTTAACTGAATCGGGATTTTCATTGTAAACTAGAAATATTTTTTAAAATAATACTTGAGAAAAACTGTGTTTTCACCTGTTTTTAATAATTGTCAGCATTAATAATTTTGCCGATTGACAGTGTCCTTCACCCTAATATTTAGTAGCGCTGGATAATGCAGATATCGCTTTTTTCTACTTGCGTGCGCAAAGTACTTACTTTGCGCACGCAAATAAATGCGCAAAGTTTAACTTTGCGCACGGAAACTCTTTGCGCACGCATTTTCGTTCTGCATATTTGCCGTATTTATGGTCGATTTTTTTAATGTATTAAAAACTTCTGGATGAAATAATATTAAGAAAAAAGGGTTCTACATATTCTTTTATTGTGCTTTATTGAATTTTAGATACATTTGGCGCTTAGTAAATATCCCATATCAATTTTCTTTATTATCATTTTAATATTTTTCATGCACCATGTATTTCATAGACACCATGCTAAACAATAAAAAAATCAAAGATTTTTTCTTGTTGCTGCAGCAACCAAGTACAAACATTTTTTAATGTCACGGAAGCATCAGAAAATTCGGTAAAAAGTTTAAAATAAGTTTCTAAGAATGGAGGAAGAATTGCCAGACGATGTTTTAAAAGCCGCAAGTTTGGCCAACTTAGAGCTCCTGCCGGCAAAATCAAAAGAAAAGTACGAGAAACAGTATAATTCATTTGAAACATGGTGTGAAGAAAAAGGCGTTAGAACTTTGAAAGAGGAGGTACTTTTAGCCTATTTTTCAAATTAAGCAAGGAATTTAGTCCAAATACTTTATGGTCGAAATACTCCATGCTGAAAAGTGTTTTAAAGATCCAGAAAAATGTAGATAATGGCAAGTTTTATAAGTTAGCAGCATTTATTAAGAAACAAAATGTAGGCTTTCGGCCAAAAAAGTCAAGGAATTTTTTAAAAGAGGAAATATCTACATTTATTAATGAAGCACCTGATGAAATATATCTTTTAATAAAAATTGCGACCATTTTCGGACTTGCTGGCGCCTGCAGACGAGAAGAACTCGCAAAAATGAAAACATCCGACACCGAGGACAAAGGCAACCTAATTGTTGTGAAGATTCCAGACGCAAAAAACTATACCTCACGTACTTTTGTCCTGTCTGAAGAGATCAACGACGGAAAGTATTTGTTCTTATTTTGTAAGTATACAGCATTACGGCCACCGACAACACATCAACGGTTTTTCGTATATTTCAAAAGGGGAATTTGCACACAACAATACGTTGGGATCAATACATTTGGGAAGATGTCTTTAAGATAGCAGCATTTTTAAAGTTGCCGAATCCAGAGCTATATACCGGCCACAGCTTCCGGCGATCTTCTGCAACGTTACTTGCAAATTCCGAAAAAGGAATCATAGATATAAAGCGGTTAGGCGGTTGGAAATCGACAACGGTAGCCGAGGGATACATTGAAGAATCAACAGGCTACAAAAAGGGGTTAAGTAAAAAACGTTTAAACTGTAACAAGCCAAAAACTCTCAAGAAGCCAGATGAAATGTCCTGTTCCACAGACGCTGTTCAATCAGCTAAAACACAAGATTTCGTCTTAACATCGAGCAGCGAACCATCATCGACGTTCCTAAGAAATCATTTGAAATCGGCCATAAACCTTCAACATGCAACTAATTGTACTTTTAACATTAATATTGTTAATAATAATTAATAATAGTTTTTTTGTATAATCAGTTAAAATAAAATTTTTATTACTTTGGATTTTTAATTTTTACTGAAATATTCGTATATTTCTAATAATCATATTCTTTAATAAAACGCTCGTAGAAAAAGTATTCGCAAGTAGAAAAAGTATTGTTCCTAATACTTGCGCAAAGTGACTTTTCCGCACTTAAAGCTTATCCGAACTTCGCTTCGCGTCGTTCGTCTAACTGCTTTGGCGTGCGGAAAAGTATCACTTTTTTATGCGACTTACGCTTTAATATAAAAGTTTTGAAGATTGTTGTAATAAGGGGTAGTTTTCAAGAGAAGGGTAAGTTAACCTTAATCCCAAATTTCCATGCAAAATACTGTAATAATATATTAATTTTTTAGGGTAAATAAAAATTTTTATATCATAATAAGGGTTGATTTTAAAGGGCTGCAATATTTTAAATAATGTTTTAAAGTAACAAAATACTACCTTTTCAACTTATTTGAGTTAAATTTTACTTAACTTAAGCTTTAATCTATAGTTTTATAGGTTTTAGCAATAAAGAGTAGTTTTTACCCCTAAAAAATAAAGAGCGCCCATTGACATAACAAAGATTTTATATATATAGAGGGTTAGTTAAGCTTAATCCCAAATTTTCATGCAAATCTATGCATTTTGAAAAAATTGCCAGGTTTTGCACGTTTTTCATTTTCGTTGTCTGAACTAATTATAAAGTCTGAGAGTCAGTAGTCCTTAGACGGCGGCTTTATTATTTGTAATATTGCTTGAAATTATAACCATTTAATAATTTAATACACATTCGGAAAACTCCATAATGTCGCGTGCTTCTTGCTCGCTGCCTAGCTTTGTGGCAACATAGAAAGAGATAGCGTTATTTGGGTAATTGTGCATATTATGTTTTACTGCCTTTATTCGACTTGGCATGGTTCAAAAGCAAACGTGCATCATGTAATTTTAGAGACAAAAGAAAACGTCTTAAACAGAAATTAAACGTTCTGGAAGGAACTAGGTTATTAAAGGCAAAATACTCAGTGAGTAAATAGGTCGCTTAAATATAATTTTAAGTTTATAAAAGCGCATGCACTGAAATAATTTAAATTGTATTTTATGCAGTAAAACATTTTTGCTTTTGACACAAAATGTTAATACTAAGCTGCTTGCTGCTTCCAGGCAAACATTTACATAATAGATATACAGTGTTAGTAAAAAAGTTTGCATCCCATGATTTTTTAGGCAGTTATTTCTTTCACGTGAACAAACTTTTTTTGTTCTGTTAACGAAAAATCGTTAACTTATTTTTTTTTAAGTGTTAGAGACATCTAAAATTAAATATCGCCGTTAGTTTTTACCCAAAAACAAGGTATACGATATTAGTGACGCCATACGTGTCAAATTTTACATTTTTAACTAAAAATACGGCAAAATGAACTTATTTCTTAAAACTATCCGTAAAAACGTTGTTTTGTTTAACATTTCTAATCCATACACAAAGCTTTGTCACTCCGCAATATTTTTTAATTTTTATCAATTTTTTGAAATTCCTAATGTATTAATAACTTTTTGTCGTAAAAATGTGTTATATAACTATTTATACTACTTCAAAAGATATAAATGCAAAGAAGCTAATTTATTTGTAAGAGTTTAACAAAATAGAAGATATTTTTTGCAAGAAACATTTTCGTGCCTCGCCGTTTGAAAAAAGTACCTATAGTTTTATTATGATTCTGAGCACTATTTTTTTTCTCAAAAACTTAGCAGAACCCAGAAACATTCCAGAAGATATTAGCTCTATTTGGACCCATAGTATAATTGTCACGTATACACACATTCTTAAATATTTTCAAAAACGACGAAAGCGATAAACTTTGGGTTCAGGGAAGAGGCACGAAGTCAACAAATTAACACAATTCAATCGCTGGTTTTCCTAAATATACAGGGTGTCCTGATAAGGTCGTCCTCCGGCGATATCTCGAGAACCCTTCATCGCATAGCTTTCGGAAAAAAAATTTATAATATAATCGGCCTCGAGAAAATGCTGGAAATTATTTTTAAGTTTTTAATTCTGCCGCTAGAGGGCGTAAAACTAAGAACAAAATTAAAAACACGGATTATTTAAAAATATGCCATATTAACTTATGTCGTTAATAGTTTTCTTACAAACTATGTAAAATAAGAAAACTTTTTTCTTTTATCCGTTTTTTCGTAACTTAAAAGCGAATATACATTTGAAAAAAATGAATAACTTTGTTTCGGCTTAACCGATTTTAATGAACTGGGTTTCGTTTAAAAGAGCTTTAACAAGGGCTTAAGATAAAATATTGGTATAATAAATTTATTTTTTGGTTTTATCTCTAGAGACTGATTTGTGTCAAAGTTATAAATTTTGTCATTTTTTTCTAAAAATTTAAATACAATGGTATTATTTTTATAAGCCCATAAAAAAGAGGAATAAAAAGTAAAGAAACTGGTGAAAACCGCATTTCGATATCTTAATTAGTTCTCGAGTTATTGCCGAAAAACTGCATTACTCGTATCGTTACCTATTTTAAGCTGTCAGAAAAATAACGCGGTGTTTTAATCGAGAGTGCCGGGACGTCAAAAATTACAGAAAACAGAGACGTCAAAAAATTACAAGTGCATTGTTTGTCAAACCTGATAATTTTAAATTTAGTTCTTGTTTAACGCAGTTTATCGTTATTATTATGAGTAGTAGTGTTGTTAATCGTTATTAAGTAATTTTAAATTATGTCTTATTTCACCACCGAGGCATACGATCAGCTCGCCGTTTATTTTGAAATTTTTTAAATGCCTCTATTGCGGTGAGACAATATGCCATAAGATATTACAAAAGACGGCATTTTAATAAAAAAGTGTTTGGACGTTTGACAACCCGTTTAAGAGGAACTGGTAATGTGGATCCTATTCCAGCACAATGATGATACAATTGGCCAAAGTTCGAGATAATAATCAGCTATTATTATCCACGAGCCGTGTAATTACGAATGCTGTTATTAAATTAATAATAAACAAATAATAAGGATATTATTGATATTTTTTGATATTCGCAGAGAAACAAATGTTTTTGTTGTCATGACATTCTCGATAAAAACGCCGCGTTGTTTATCTGACAGCTTAAAATAGAAAAGGATACGAGTAATGCAGTTTTCGGCAATAACTCGAGAATTAATTAAGATATCGAATTGCGGTTTTTACCAGTTTCTTTACATTTTTATGCTATTTTTAATGGGCTTATAATAATAATACCATTGAATTTAAATTTTTAGAAAAAAATGACAAAATTTACAACTTTAACACAAATTACTCTCTGGAGATTAAACAAGAAAATAAATTTATTATACCAATATTTTATTTTAAGCCCTGGTAAATGCTCTTTCAAACGAAACCTAGTTTATCAAAATCGGTTAAGCCGAAACAAAAATATTCAATTTTTTTTAAATGTACATTTGCTCCTCTACCCTTCCTATATTTGACAGGTTAGGGAAAAACGCTTAAAAGAAAAAAGTTTCCTAATTTTACATAGTTTGCCAGAAAACTATCAACGACATAAGTTAATATGGCATATTTTTAAATATTCCGTGTTTTTAATTTTGTTCTTAGTTTTACGCCCTCTAGCGGCAAAATTAGAAACTTGAAAATAATTTCCAGCATTTTCTCAAGGTCGATTTTACTATAAATATTTTTTTCCGAAAGCTATGCGATGAAGGGTTCTCGAGATATCGCCGGAGGACGACCTTATCAGGACACCCTGTATAGCCTCGTTGAAAAGACATTACAGGCATCGGATCATGTGCTCATGCAGAAGAATGACTGCTACCTTATTAGAAGCGTGCGGCCGAAGCCAGTTGTTAGGCTTTGGCAGCAACTTTTTGCTGAAGCTAAAGGTTTAATCAGCTCAGGAATCAGGAAGTTTGGAACTGTTACCTTTGCGTATTGGCAGATTTCACTACCCTGCTGCCACCCAGCAAAATAAATCCTAATAAGTTTGTTCGCTTCCCGTTTCTGGCGCTTGAATGCAAATCTTTGGGTTGGGCCAAATCTTCGGCTTTTTTTGCTGATAGTAACGCTGGGTGGCACCGCAGGACAGTCATAGCGGACAATAGGCAAGGCCAACACTTCTGAACTAAGATTCCTGAGTTGATAAAATCTTCGCCTTCGGCTTTGGTCGAAGACTGTGGTTGAAGCCAAAGAATTGACTTCGGCCTCGGTTGAATACTATTTATTAGCCAATAGCATGCAAATATACTTTAACTCAAGAAACTGGGAGGGTGGAAATCGACCACTGTTGTAGAAGGTTATGTGGATTTTTTAATGGAGAACAAACGCAAAGACCGCTGCTATGCTGTCTACCGGTCTCATGCTGAGTTGCGTTTTTAACTGGTTCACGTTCATTAACTGTGACAAAAATATACACAAAGGCAAATATTAAATCAAACTTAACAATAAACCTTAAAACATTTAAGTAAGTTTAATTTGTATGTGTTTTTATTAAAACAAAAATGTCTTTTTAGTGTAAAGAATGTGTGTTTTAGCAGAAGTAATGAAATAATAATTATAATATAATAACTTTAAAGGATAAAAAGCGACAATAGGCTGGCGGAAAGTTAAGATACGTACTAAATATACGATAATAAGTTGCAATAATTTTGTAAATAAAACCAACTATAGGCTTTAAGATTGACACATTAGACTAAGACTTTTTTTTTTGGGGAAATACACACAGAATTAATAATAATATGACTGCGTTCAATGATCGTTTGATCAGTATTAAAATCGTTGATTTCTTGAACGCAATAAAATTTAAATTACAACCCTCAGTGGAAAACCCATCCATAAATAGGTTGCCTGACAAATATCTATTGTGTAGGAACCGCACCTTTTAAAAGGGTACAGGTCCTGATTACCTACTAATATTAATAGTTTAGGTTAGCTATTTTGGATACTCAATAACACACACGAAAATACCTTGACAAACTCCAAACGACTGATGAACTAAGACAAAAAGACTCAACACCCGCAATTTGCCTATAACCTACATAATATACCAAAAAGTAGGTACAATAATAAATAAAGAAAATTTTAAGTCCGGACCTACATGCGGGCACATAAAGTATATTGAGTTTTACGACTAACAGTAGCAGGTAAAACGATTAATATTAAGAAAGATATACTAAAATAAGGTATAAATATAAAATAATTTAAAAGAATACTAAATTTCACAAAAATAATTAATGTTTAGTATGTTGGTTTTTGAATCCGGTACAAAATATAAAATTTGCTTATTTTGTAAACAGTATTATGGAAAGCTATATGCTAGATCTTTAAACATACAATTTATATGTTCGCGACTAGTAACCCAATAAACATTCATTTTTATTATCTTCGCCCATATTTTATTACTCGCGACATCAAAATGCTAAATTTAAAGAAATAAAATATCTTCCCGGCGCAATTTTAAACAGCAAAAAGAAATATGAACCTGATAATGGTAAATTAAGCTTTCCATTTGGATACATACAATGCACCACATATCGCCATTCCGCGTGAATATGATAAGCCAACCAACTCGCTCTTTGCAAAGACACATTCATGCGGAAATAATGCCCCAAAAATGGAGGCAGCTACGCTTTCAAATGTGCATTCGGTTCAGAATCCGCTCGCGTTTGTAAACAGGACCACCGAAACGCTTATCGTTTTGCAACGTTGAGTTATTGAGGTCTGTCCTTTTTTTTTTTTTTTTTTTTTTTGGGGGTTAAAAAAAAAAATTTTTTTAAAAAAAAATTTTTTTTTTTTTAAAATTTTTTTTTTTTTTTTTTTGGGGTTTCCCCCCTTTTTTTAAAAAAAAAAAAAATTTTTTTTTCCCCCAAAAAAAATTTTTTTTTAAAAATTTTTTAAAAAAAATTTTTTAAAATTTTTTTTTTTTTTTAAAAGCCCTTTAAATTTTTTCTTTTTTTTTTAAAAAAATTTTTTTTGAAGGGTTTTTTTAACCGGCGGGGGAAAACCCTGTTGGGCGTTTTTTTTAAATTTTTTTTTTTTTTTAATTTTTTTTTGGGGGGTTTTTTAAAAAAACCCCCCAATTTTTTTGGGAAAATTTTGGGAGGGGGGTTTTTTGGGAAAATTTTTTAAAATTTTTTTTTTTCCCAAATTTTTTAAAAAAAAAAATTTTTAAAAAAAAAAGGGGGGTTGAAAATTTTTCCCCCCTTTTTTTTTTTTAAAAAAAGGGGGGGGTTTTTTAACAAACGAAAAACCCGGAATTTTTTTTTTTTTTTTTAAATTTTTTTTTTGTTTTGAAGGGGAAAAAAATTTTTTTTTTTTTTAAAAAAAAAAAAAATTTTTTTTTTTTCCCCCCCCCCTTTCCCCTTTTTTGGGCCAGTTTTAAAAAAAACATTACAGTCTCATCTCCGGCCACAAGTAAGTCTTAAAATTGTCCAGACTATAAACACGTTTCTATCTAATCTTTCTATTATATTCTGGGGACCTCCATTCTTTTTAAATATCTCTGCATAGTACTGTTAATGCTAACATATTTTCCGTAAAAAAAACCCAAAGCCATTAAAAAAGATGTACTTGGAAATTATTCGGGCAATAAATTTACAGTCCAGGGGACTTTTTAAAAAAAATTATGTTTTATTTGGTTTTTAAAAAAATTACAAAAAAAAACTGTAACGGCGACAGAGCACTTTTGGGGGGTTAAAAAAAATTTTTGGGGTTTTATAGTTTTTTTTCCCTTAGCATGCATTTCCGAGCGCCGAAGATAACCAGATTAGTATTTGCTTTGAAGCTTTTCTAAGTGCCAGGGAGCAATTATGAACAGATTTCACAAAGTCCGCCTTCGATTGGCTAATAAGGGATAATTAAATATATTTGCAATTAATACAATTATTTCGGCCTGCTGGCAAGATTGCTGGAGTTTTTGTCTGCGGTTAGGCAACCCTATTAGAGTTGACATTTAGTGGATAATTCTATAACATTAGGCTTTCCTTCTTAGGGTATAAAGCCCCTCATGTATTTAGAATTTCATTAAATATTATTTGGTTTAGGTGAAAGGAAATTAGAAAAATAAGGAAAGTTCATAGATTTTTTATTTAATTTAATAATAAGGTTTTTCATACCAAATATCAGTCGTATCTGAAGGGCAAATTTTTTTTTATCTTGGGACAATCCACGAAGGCTGATGCCTAAGTACTAACGTACCGTGGGTGTCTTCAGTGTGCTGAGAGGGAGTTTGTTCACACGGGACTTAAATTTTTGGAGATTGGGAGGAGAAGGAAAAACTTCTGCAGGCAGCAGGTTCCATAGTCTTGACACTCTAGGGATGAAGGAACGAAGAAAGCGAGAAGTTCGGGGCCTCTCTAACTGAACTGTAAAAGGATGCATAAAAGTTGCACTACGTGTTGCTCTGTTGGGAGCTGCCAGAGAAGGAATTATACTGGCCAACTCCTCTGAGCAGAAGCCGTGAAAATACCTATAGAAGAGCGACAGATCCCCTACAGCTCGACGGTGGGCAAGAAGAGGAAGCCTTTCTGTGAACGTTGGATCATTAATAAGACGAACGGCTCTTCTTTGAATGGAGTCCAGAATGCTAAGTGTTGTAGGGGACGCCATTCCCCAGACATGAGAACAATATTCTAAAGAGGGTTTGATTTGGGATACATACAGAGTGTACAGATTGGAAGAAGAGAAATATTTTCTGGCTCGGAAGAGAAATCCAATCTTTTTTGAAGCTGCCGAAGCTATGGATAAAATGTGTTTGTGCCAGTTGAGGTTATTCTCAAAGGTAACGCCGACAAGATTAAACGACTCTTTGTTCTGCAGAACTTGGCCGCTCATATGTAAGGGATATGTAGTTTAAGTCAATAGCTATAGGCAATTATATCCGATACCTGATGTAAAAAGTTCTAAAAATTGTTTCAAGACATCAGGTGTCCTATTTTAGTAATGAAAAAATTAGTAAGGTAACATTAAAGGACAAAAAAAAAGTAATTACTAAAATAATGTAATTATATATACAGGGTGTCCCAAAATGAATGGGCTATATCTCTAGGACTTATTATACTTCTCTAAATACGAAAAAAGAAACAAAATCACGTTTTGCGTCATATTTCTGAAACCGTTTAAGGTAGGCTAGCTAAATTGGGTAAAATTAAGTAAATATTTCCAGAGGCGTAGCATACAGGGTGTGTGGTTGGTATATTATGCCCCAAATTTTTTGTTTGGGTTTTAGTACTTTTGGCACCATATATTAAAAGCTTTATTATTTGTACACAAAAAAAGGTTCTCTTAGTTGATATCTGTATTTTAACTCATTTCCTTGCAAAATTATTTTAAAAATTACACAGATCAACATTTGACCTACGCGAACATTTTTAGGTTGGCAATGCGAATATCCCTACATATTAGTAAATTTTGTTTTTCAGATTTAAGTTGGCTGATATAAGAATTTTAGTCAGGACCGTACTGAGGGAAGGGAGTTTCAAAATTTTAATATTTTACAAAAAAATTGTTTTTAGATTACTATATCTAAATTTATCAGTATTTTCTTCTTGCTGTTCATATATGTGCATGAATTGTGAAAGCCTGATGTTTGGCCATAATATTTAATTAAAAATTATCATTTTCGCTAAGCCACAAAACAAAAAGTTCCGTTTTTGCTACATCAAAAAGAACTTGAGGAATCTGAAGCAGTACCCATATTTTCAAAGCATTACTGACAATAGAACGAGCCTATAAAGTGCAGATTAATAGTAATTTATTAAGTGTTTGTTATTTAGACATAGTTAACACTATTTTACACTTTTTGTACACACCTAGTCCTAAAATACACCTTCAATAAGAACGCTTAGGTACGTAAAAAAAAGTAAAATAGTGTACACTATTTCTGAATAACAAGCAGACCTGTTATGTTTGGTTATATTTACAAGAAAACTCTTAATTTCACAGTTGAATTGAAATATCCTGATAAAATATCTCACTCTAAGGGATGGTTCAATATCTCTTATTACTATTTTTTAAAGATGCCTGAAGTCGATTTATTTCATCTGATATAACTTCTTTAGCTGCTTCCAATACTAAATAATAAAATAAATAAAACAAAACAGTAATACTCATTTATTTATTCAGAGTATCATTAACACAATCAAATGCTTATATTTTATAAAATAAATGTATCAAAAACGTTAAAGGTCATGTTTAAGACTTTAAAAGTGGCAGTGTCCATCAGGGGTTTTTATGAGGAAAGCAAACATATGCAATGACGAAAGAAAAACCTATGCAATCTGCAAGAAAAATTTAGTAGGAAAATTGAAACTCCTTTAAATCCATTACTGGGGGGATAAGCGTCAATCAGCTGATTTTGAGGCTGAGTCTAGTGATTTTTGTTTTAAAATAGCCCAATTCATGTAAGCCAACCTAAAAATGTTAGCTTGGACAAACTATACTAAGGTTTTTGGGGTCGCTGATTACGATGAGAGGGTCGCTTAACCATTATCACGTCAGATATAAGGTTATTTGAAGGTCAAGTGAAAAAAAAATCATCGAAAAAATCTGGAAAAATTCATGCATATTTTCAAGGTAGCTAAATCCAAATCCGGCGTTTATTTACATCTAGAGGTCATTCAAGGTGATTTCAAGGTTATTTTAAAGTCTTTTTGGGATAAAAATGTTAAGTACGATTCAAAAATCTGAAAAAAGTCGTACGTATGTTTTCGAGGTCCGCGAATCGGAATCTGTCAGTTAACCTCCATAAGGTTAGGTTCAAGGTCATTTAAAGGTCAAGTGGAAAAAGTATAGAAAAATCTAAAAAAATCATACATATAGATAGACGCAACGTGTAAATAAACGCTGGATTCGGATTCAGCGACCTCGAAAACATATGCATGCATTTTTCGATCTGTTTTTCTTCACTTGACCTTAACCTGACCTGATGGAGGTTAACCAAACCTCTCATCGTAATCAGCGAACCCAAAAATTCGCGTGGATCAAATGTTGATCTGTGGTATCATATTATCAATTAAAAATAAATCCATGAAAATCCTAATTGAAATTTATCAATAGCGGCCATGGATTCACTGGTATTTGTTTTGACATGACGCGGCATTGGACGTTGCTTTAATTGCTGCTATTTGGCCTTGTTTTAATTCTTTCGGACATATGGACAAAAGGATTTATGCAGCTAAAATATTTCCTTTAGAAAATCACACTAACAGGAAATAAAATAAGACGAACCCATTTTGTAATTCTTTGGGCATCGCAAAGTATAATTCGTAAAGGTAAAACGGAGGTTCATTTGAACACATTCTAAAACTAAAATGAATTTTGTAAATTGATGGTTTAAAGTAAAGAACAATTAATTTAAAATATTTTTTATTCAAATTTAAAAGTGTCAAAATCGTTTTGTAAACCATTTTTTTAATTATTGAAGTAACATAAAATAGTAAAAAATTGTAAAAAATTTTAAAATAATGAATTAAATTAAAATTTTAAATTAAAAGCATCACTGGTTAAGAATTAAATTGATTTTAAAGTAAACAATATATTTTTTGCAATCATTAAATTTTTGACCATGTTTATTTGATAACTAAAATAGAATTTTAAATTAGATGAAAAAAATAAATAAATTTAAAGTTGTCGATCAACATTACTTTGTATAAATTTTATTTAAAAACAATATGTATACACATATGGATTAACAATATGTTTTTGTGCAAAAATTATTAAAACTCTGATTGGTTAAGTACTGGAGTAAAATTTTTAACAAAACCAACCCGTTAATTTTATTTCTATCAGGGATAATTTAAGATTTCAGATCAGATTTACACCACTATTTTTTTAGGTTAGTCCAACTAAAAGTTGTAGCTCTATATGCAATTTTAATTCCTAATGGATTTACAGCATAAAAATGTTCGATGTATTTTTTAATCTTAAAGCACAGAAAAAGTGGTAATTTATTTTTATAATGTAAATAAATAATTATTAAATTACTTTTTATCGATAATTTTAATTTTAAACTTTTAATAAACAATTTTTTAAATAAAAACTTAGTTACTGCTTTCGCTTGTCGACGTTGGTTTTAAATAAATAATAAAAACCAGGTTTAAACTTTTGTGGGCGATTTCAAAGTGGATTTAAAAGTTTATTTCAATTTACGGTTAGGAAACATTTATTGGTAAAAGTTTGTGGCAGTTCATTAATTAAAAAAATAAAAAACTAATTCATTATTTAGTATAAAAGCAGGGAGAAAATATTAACGGATAAAAAATAAATAAACAAAGAAAGAAGAAATAATGTATTTTCCCAATCCTGTATTTACTCATTTAATTTATTTTTTTAGTTTATGACACAATCAATATAGATTATGATTTTAAAGATTTTTCTTAACAGTCCGCAAAGTCAAAGTACTAACGTTCAATATCAAGTGCAGTTAGAGGCAACTTTCTAACAAAGGATTTAAAGATTTGGAGGATAAGGTATTATGTCTGTGGCTAAGGAAGGAACTACATTGGTTAATAACCCAGAGCAGAAGCAAAGAAA
This sequence comes from Listronotus oregonensis, assembly GCA_019359885.1. Taxonomy (NCBI): domain Eukaryota; kingdom Metazoa; phylum Arthropoda; class Insecta; order Coleoptera; family Curculionidae; genus Listronotus; species Listronotus oregonensis. The sequence continues at coordinate 42,113 of JAHBCN010001853.1, read as the reverse complement.
ATACCTATAATGCAGCGAGAGATCCCTTACAGCTTGTGAAAGTGATGTCGTTAATAAGGCGAAAGGCTCTTCTCTGAATGGAATAAAAAATGCTAGAACTTGTGGGAAAAGCCTTTTCCAAAGATAACAACAATAGTCTGAGAAACGTACATAGTCTACAAAGAAGGGAGAGAAATACTTTCTGGCTCAAAAGAGAAATCCGAGCTTTGTCGACAATTAAGTTCATGCTCTAAAAAACACTCACAATGTTAAATGGTTTTTTGCTATGCATAACTTGGCCGCTCATAAGTAAAGGATGAGTATCGGCCAACTTTTTTCGTTACAGCAAACGTGATTATTTTTGAGGCAATAAATTGGACCAAATCTTTAGTGTTTTAATCCAATACATATTGTAGGTCGTGTAGGAAAGATATCTGCATTTAACTGCGGTTTAAATTATGCTAGGGGACTCTGGATACTGGAATTATTACGAAAATAATTTAAAAAACTCTGCATACTACGATTTATTGGCAACATTACTAAAAACACCAATTTACTTTTGACTCATATTCGAACAAAAAATAAAAGACAATATATCAGATAAAGCTGTTCCAATTAGTAAAAGGAAGTGGAAACATGTCCTGCGAACTAAAAAGATGCTGTCCCATTAATTTTAGGGCAGATTCTTGTGTCCACTTCTTTATGGCAACAAGAAAGACGAATGAAAATGTGAAAGCAATCCGGAAAACAATTGGAATGCGGTTTTTCGACTTTGCTAATGGTTAACTTCCGCTAAGCACACTGGAAAATGGCCTTTTTTGCTAATCCTCTTCGCTGCCAATTGGATGAAGGGATAAAACAGTTTGCTGCAAATATCCCAAAGCACTTTTCACATAAATAATTAATTGCCAGGCATTTTAGTGGAAATCTCACATTCAAAAGTCTATGTCAAAGACTACCGAGTGTGTGTCGTCTCCGTTACCGCCTAAATAAAAAGAGATAAAAAATATTTTATTTACAACCATGCATGTAATAATGACATTTCACCTTTCTTTGAAAGGTGAAAAGTTGACGTTTCTTGACTTCTACTTTCCACCCGGGTGGAAAGTGCTCACTTTCCACCTGGTTGGAAAGTATTTTTATTTTGTAATTTCATTAAATATTGATATTTCAAAATGGTATGAACACACGAACATACGCATTCTAATAATAATAATATAATATTCTCAATTTCTGGTGGAGTAGCAGCAAACTCAAATTCCTCACTGAAAAATTTTTTTGGATTTGGGGGAAAAAAACAAATTACTATTAAATTTAAAGCGTCTATCTTACACTGTATGTATTGACACTTTGACAACCCGTTACCATGACAACGATACTAACGCATCTCTTGACAGAAATGAAACACTTTCCACCTGGTTATGTAATTACTATTATGGAAGTGTTTGTCGACACAAGATTTTAAAATGTTTTTTAATTTTAGTAAATTTTATTACGTTTTTAAATTTTTGTATTTAATTAAGTGTTGTTTTTGAAAATTTTAGTAATTACTAATGTAATCTTTATTAGATTAAGTTTGTTATTGTGACACTGTTCCATGTCCTTTTAAAGGTGTATTTGTAAACTTTTGTTTTATATGGAATAAATAAACACTATTTATCTATCTATCTATTTAGTTTAGGTGCAGTTACTCTTTTATAAAAATAATTAGTTTACTTGTAAGAATATAAAGACACATTACAGTCTATATCTCGCGTCCATATTTATAAAGTAGTTTCATGTAATCAGACTGTTATGTTTTAATAGCAGTGCTTGTACCTACTATAAAAACCTCGCACTATTGTGTGTAACAAGATTATTTTCAACCACACATCTTAATTGAGTTTGTCACGAGATTTGGCGTTACTAATTAACGCTCGGCATGGTAAAACGCGTTGAAATCCCGTTAAAATCATACAAACATATTTTCGAACATGTTTTACCCATTAGTAAACGTAAATCCACGTTCAAACAAATTATTTGCGAGATAGAAATTTCCTAACTACTTAATTTTAGGAATTTAAATTAATTTTAGAATAGAATTAATTTGCGGAGTTTAAACGTTTATTAATTAGCTTTGCGTTTAGAATTAAAAGCTTGTACTCATATAAGTATATAAAACATATTAGTCTCGGAGGAATCGCCGCATGAGTACCAAAAACTATTTCACCTCAATTTTTATACATCCTCTTAAAAATTCCCCTACTAAAGTTTTAAATGCTTGTTGCCATGGGGCAACCTGCTGCCATATTGTTTAAACCGACATGGTTTTTATTTTCCCAAAGGGTTTTTTTATATTCTAATTTGGAAATGACACAAATGCATTTCCTTTATGGTCACAACTAATGGTAATGCTGTGGAGGCGCGGCGTTTGTATCAAGAAAGGTATCTAATCGCGCTCTCCCAGATAGACGAACATTTATAAGCATTCATAGATCGTCTGACTGAATCTGGCAGTTTTAAAGCTAATATTTCTAGCATACGTTAATTTTCCAACGGTGCCGAACCAATCAGAAGGCACTATCATCAATCTGAACCGAAGGAGCACTTCGTTTGGCATCGGATAAAATCGCTTCGTAGAATCCATTGAGGATTGTTTGCTGATTTCCGCCTGTAGGTGTTATTGTATATTTCCATGCTCTTGTTCTTTTTAGAATTATTATTAGTGTATGGCACCTGGCGATTTATTTATTGCCAAAGCATTTTGTTATTTATTTCAGGCCATTAGACCCGTAATATGGAACTGGAAAAGTAAGTTGTGCTCTTATTTGATATTTCTAGGTTATGATTCAATTTAATCTTGTTTATTACTCAATCGATAAAAACCGACATATAAGAACAAAACACTCAGACCAAGATATAGTTTCACATCAGAAGAAGGATCCAAAGAACTCAGCATATCATATGCCCAATCTTATAAACCAAACTTCTTTCATTCCGCCTACAGACTTGATTAAACATTTAAGTACTTTTCATAACTTAATATAAAAAGAATCTACTTTATTTTAGAGATTTTGAAGAGTTTTCCTTCAGCTTGGAGGACAGGAGAATAGAGAAGTAGACTATGCTTTTCGTACAGGAAGAAAATATGCACACGGTGAAGAAAAGAAAGTATATGAGTGTAACAGAAGTGACCACAAAGGTGCTTGTGTAGTGATGTATAAGGAAGTATAGTGTGTACGGTATTATTCTTTTAGGATTTTGCCAGCACAGCTCAAAAACGTAGTGAAAAGTGGAGGTAGTATTCATATTCATGGAGCATGTCCTTCAAGAATTATGGTTAACATTTCAGCCGAGGGTAAATATTTTTTTAATAATGTTATTACTACAGCTAATCATCTTTTTAATTTTCTTTTAGGATCTGTGACTGCAAAGTTTGTTGAAACTCATGATGAACTAAGGACTTAGAGATTATCTAAGTCAGACAAGAGACTAATTGTTCAAAAATTAACTGCAGGTGTATCGAACCAAAGGATAGTGAAGATTCACATATAATCGTAACAAGAACTAACTATGGATGTAATGCTTGTTGACCGTTTGGTTAATAATTAGTATAGGTTTTTCTCTGATTGTGCCATCTTTTCTGTTAATTTGATTGCGTTAAAAAGATTGTTAAGTGGAAGTATGTAGACCTGTCTTCATACTATGGTTTAGCTAGTTTACTCTCTTTTATTTGCCTTAAGTTTGTTTAATTTAATTTAATTTGTTTGGAATTTAATTTTGTTGTATTGTTTTCGTACCATTTAGAATATCTTATTCTGTAGTGTACTGATTTGTAAATAAATAAATAAATAACATATACAGGATGTTTCTTAATAACATGCTAATATTTAATGGGGTGATTCTTGGGTCATTTTAAGAAAAAAGCTTCATATGAATGTATGTCCTAAACGTCTTCTCTTTTGAGATACAGGGTGTTAAAATTTTAAGAAAAAAATATTTTTATTGTCATTTTCATACCACTTTAATATTTTTATGAAAATTGCTGTACGGCGTTTATGCATTAAAGAGAATTTTTAACCTAAGAAACATTTTGAAGAAATTATTGTTCAAAGTTACATAAATCGTTTTCTCGTAATTGGTCCAGTGAGATGCAAATAAATTAATTTATTTTTTATGGGAAAACGGTGAATCGTACGAGAAAAAAGTCAAGTAGCAAATTTGTTTTAAATGACCGAGGACTCCAAAAATAATTTTTTATTTTAAGAGAAAGCAGTGGCCGGACTACTTTTCCTTCAAAAATACTAGTCAGAGTCAGTATGGACGCCACTGTTGGAAATAAAAAAATGTTTCTTAAGATAAAAATGCTCTTTATGCATAAACGCCGTACACCAATTTTCATAAAAATATTTAAGCGGTATGAAAATAGACAATAAAAAATTATTTTTCTTAAAATTTTAACACCCTGTATCTCAAAAGATAAGACGTTTAGGACATACATTCATATCAGTTTTTCTTAAAATAGGTCAAAGAATCACCCCTTAAATATTAGCATGTAATTGAAACACCCTGTATAGGGCACTATAACAATAAAAGCTGAATTATAAGAATTTAATATGTATAATATCATTTATTTATATTTCACACCTAAAAAACTAATAAAATAGTATAAACACATACACACATTGTAGCACATTTTAAAACTTATGCAATAATCTACAATACACTACTACATCACCTAAATAATAATTAATTATTCTAATCACATGATCAAACTAAAATATCTTAAAATTCATTCACCAATCTATCAAGAAAATAAATGTCTCGAGTGGTCGATTTACAGTTTAAACTTGGCGCCATTGTCATAACTGGCACCGCGTTCTCGTGGCCGGCACCGTTGGAAGAATGCGTATGCTATATTTCCTAGGGAAGGCCCCGTACGAGATAGAATTTACCGGCAGTGGAGGAGGCTGTCCTGCATGCAGTCGAAGAGGATCCAACCACAAGTACGCGAAAAATAGGTATGGCATTAAACATCTGCTACAGGACGGTATGGGAGATTTTAAGAGATTCTTTATTATATCTTTTCACATACAAAGGGTTCAGGCATTGCTTCCTAGAGATTATGAACCACGTACGCAATTTGTAGATGGTATCTCCAAAGTAACAAGAAATCCTCATTTGATGCCAAAATATTGTTTAAGGACGAAGCAAATTTTCAGAAATGCAATAACTAATTTCCATAACAATCATTACTGGGCCCAGGGAAAACCCTCATGCGATTACAGAGACACATTTTCAGGAACAATTTTCACTGAACGTTTGGATCGGTATCGTATCCGACCGACTAGTGGACATTTTTTTTTTACCAAGGACGCCTTAACGGACAGGATAATTGTAATTTTCTCCAAAATGATTTGCCTTTTGCTTCTTGAAAATGTCCTCTTCAGTTACGGCAACAACTTTGGTTTATGCATGATGGCGCTCCGCCCACTTTAGCATATGGCTCGTGAGCATTTAAATAGAGCCTACCAAAATCATTGGATAGGCGTGGAGGACCACAATTTTTGGCCACCTAGATCGCCTGACCTGAACAGCCTAGATTTTTATTTGTGGGGACACCTAAAAACATTGGTTATCATACACCAATTGTGACATTAGAAGAACTCAGAAATAGAATTATTGACGGATGTGAAACTATCCGAAACACGCATGGAATTTTTTGAAAGGGTTCGTAATTCAATGAGAAGAAGAGCAGAAGCCTGCATAGAGGCGAGAGGTGGTCATCTCAACATTTTTTGTAAATTATGTATGTATTGTATTTAATTGTTATTGCTTTTTTGTTCACTAGTTTGTAGAAAATAGCTTAAAAATAAATATTTGAGAAAAATAATATTTAAAATTGAAAATAAAAGTTTAACACAATCAAGAATGATAATTAACACGTCAGTGTCATAATGTTTACAACAACAAAACAACAATAGCTGGCAACGAGCAAAGCTAACTTGATTTATTTCAATAATAATTTTCAAGATACGAATTTGGGTATATAAACTATTTTTTAATTAACGATTTCTCCCAAACATTTAGAAGTTTATGGCAAAATATTATATATATATATATATATATATATATATATATATATATATATATATATATATATATATATATATATATATATATATATATATATATATATATATATATATATATATATATTATTTGGTATTAATTTGGTATTATTTTCTTGAACCTTTTTATATTTCTTTATTTTGGTTAATTTTCTTGGGAATAGGTTCTAACATAAAATTACAATATAACATTTTGATTTTATTATAAATAATAAAAGAGATGATTGAAATAAAACGCGACAAAAATTCGATTAACGACAAAACCGATGTAGATAAATTAGGCCAAATTTATAATAACATTATTAACTAAAACTTATAGTCCAACCTTAATATACAAAAGTTAACTCCTGCCTTAAGAATCATACATAAAATTATAACAAAAAATCTAACAGTTTTTATGCAATTGAAGTTTCTACATTCCAAAACAAATGTATTCAGATGAATTCAGTCTGTTTAAAAAGATCATATGTAGACGTTTCTCAAGGTATGTATTTTGTTGAAGCATGTGAGTGGCTATTTTTAATATTAAGTTTTCTAACTGTTTATGTATCGTTTGTACCATAATTGTTTAGTATATTTATTTTTTGTTTTTTTGTTTTTAGAATAGAACAGAAAAACTTTTTGATAATGCCTCAAAAATGAAGGCGAAACGTCAAAACAAATAAAATCAAAATGTTATATTGTAATTTTATGTTAGAACCACCCGGAAAATTAACAAATAAAATCAAAATGTTATATTGTAATTTTATATATAGAACCTATTCGTGAAAATTAACCAATAATATATATATATATATATATATATATATATATATATATATATATATATATATATATATATATATATATATATATATATATATATATATATATATATATTATATATAATTATGCATGCAATAAGCTGGACGCGAAGCCCGATAAATGAGACTGCAACTTTCATCAATAAGACCCAGTGGCAGCTCTTGGATTTTCATTTTTTTTATCTAAAAAGTGAGACATAATATCCACACCAAATTTACTAGATGCTATTTGCTTTAAAGGAAACACTGCTAAAAAAATTGAAATTTGCTAGTAAATAATCGGACTATCAAAAGCAAATCCTCTATTTGTAATTTTTTCGTGAATTTGATTCAATGTTATCGTCAAAACTCATATTTCGCTAAATTATCTATGTTTTTCTCATGCCTGGGGAGTGGCGGCTCCTACAACACTTAGCATTCAAAGAAGAGCTGTTCGTCTTATTAATGATCCTACACTTACAAAAAAGCTTCCTCTTCATTGCCCACCACGGGCTATAATGTATATGTTGCTCTTTTATAGGTATTTTCATGGCTCCGAAGAGTTGGCGAGTATAATTCCTCCTCTGGCAGCTCCCAGCAGACCAACACGTAGTGTTACTTTTATACATCCTTTTACAGTCCAACTAAAGAGGCCCCCAACTTCCAACTTTGTTTGTTCCTTTATCCCTGTCTAGGCTATGGAACCTACTACACGCAGAAGTTTTCCCTTTTTTTCCAGATCTCCAAATATTTAAGTCTCGTGCGAATAAACTCCCTCTTACCACACTTCTGACAGCCACGGTACAGTACGGCCACATCCTTCGTGGACTGTCCCAAGATTTTTATCTTCATGTATGAAGAGTGAAAATAGTTTTATTCCTTGCAATTGATAACCTTATCTATGTATAAAAATATCCTTTTTATTATTTCATGTTCAAATTCCTTTTCGATTCTTTAATAAAATATTTTTAAGTGTAATACTAATATATTTTGTAAAAAATAAATTATAACGATATTACGAGTCTATCGATTCCTATAATTTAAAATGCAAAAATATTGTTTCATATGTGAAAAAGTTTGAGAAACGCTGTTAATAATATCCTTAAGAGTCCATTCGCGCCGCGAAAATTGGATCCAATTTGGGGTTCGGGGCATAATGTTTTTCTCAAAAACGGTATAAGTTATCGAAATTTTCAAAAACTATATGAAAGCGCAACACTTAAATCTAGGCTTCTGCTGTAATAGTTTTTAAATTTGGATTTAGTTTTTAATATTTCCATGAAAGTCACCCTAAAATCGGTTATGTTTAGATACTATTTTCTCTTAACTCGACTTATATTTTAAAATTCCGTTACAGCAGATTCATAGGTTATTTCCTTACCTTTACAAGGGTGTATAATTTATGTCATTTAAGTGAAAAATAGGTACCAAAAAACGTTATCTCCTGTAGGCTTGCAATCAGAAACAACATCGCATCGATACATTGAATTTAGAAGAACCTAAGTAAAATATAATATTTTTAATGTGGCTTACGAAAATTGTGCTAGTGGGAGTTTGTTAGTCTCCGCCCACCGTCTCCGCGTCCTTTCGCCCGACCCCTAAGGTGTAGCGTAAATGCACTCTTAATTGAGATTTAACAAAATTTTATTGTTTATACCTGTTTTCTTGATTGTTCATTACGTGCGCTCACAAGTAAAATAAAGTTTTAGTAACTTTTGTAAAATTGATTTCAGGAAAAAAACTTATAAAAACAAATTGCAGATAATTTAATTATTAATAACATTACATTCTTTAATAATTTTTAAAAGTTAATAGTTTTTGAGATAAATAAAAAATAATAGTTCAGGACCCAGAGCCGATACAGCGTTATGAGTATGAGTAAGAAAGGCAATACTTAAAGGTAAGGGACGCATACTTGTGAGCGCGCATAATAAACAATCAAAAAACAGATATAAACAATGATTTTTTTTTCAAATCTCAATTAAAAATATTAAAATCAATTTGTTATATGTTAATTGCTTGGTGTAGCCGATAGAAATCGTATTTTTTTTTGAGAAATATTGATTTTGTTCTAAATTTATTAGAAATATGCTAACTTATTTTAATATTTTTTGATATACAGATTGGCTAAGTTTGATCTTGGAATAGGATTTATGTGTAAAAAGAGAGGTATAAATTAAGGATATCTAAGTGAGAAAAAATTAAGCAAAATTTAACGTCCAAGCTGACATGGGAATGCCAAAACGAACTGGAAGTCTGGGGAGAACGCAACAGAGTAACTCTCTTGTGGGTACCAGGCAAGGAAGTTTAAAGGTGTATGGAAGCCCAAAGCTATGGCCCATTCGATCAAAAAATGTCCAGCCCAGTATGAAAATAACTGTCAGAGTTGGCCCCGCCGATTCTGCGCAATAACAAAATTCCACGAAATAATTTAATGTGTTGCCTACTTACACACTGATAAATCAGTGTGAAGTTAGCCAACACATTATAATTTTATGAGAGCCGGAGTACCGTTTTTTGGATTGATCAAAACCTTCTTATTTTAGTGATTTGTGTTTATTAAATTGTGACTATAATTTTGTGTTTATTGTTTGTTACTTATAATATCGTAACAAAATGACTAGAGGTTGTATGGTTTTGTCTTGCAAATCCAAGGGTAACATACCCGTCTTTTTAACTTTAGGTAAGTATTTTTTATATTTAAATTAGGTGCTTCTTATAAGACGTAACGTTAGGTAACCGAATAAATAATAATATATCATTTATGAATAATAGAAAATAAAAATTTCATAGGAAATATAAGTGAGAAAAGTAAGGCAATCTTCTATCTTTTAGATGATTTCCAAAATGTTTGTGTATTTCTGTGGATTATTAAAAAGAAATAAATTTACATTTAGGTACTTTTATTTCATTTAATAATTTAGTACACTCTTTTAAAGGATCAAAATTATTGATTACTGGGCAGACCAGGCAAATTTTAATATATGCAGGTCCCTCTAATTGAATGAAAGGAAGTACAATTTTGGTACATTTTTGGGGCTTATTACAAATCTAAAAAAAAAAATCGGCAATATTTCGTTTTCGATATATTATCATCAAAATTGAAAATCAAACTAACCTTATTTACACTATTCCTCCTCTTTTTGCACAAAATTCTTGATTTTTACATAAATTGGCACACAAATTTCACTTTTAAAAACTTTTTTTATGTTTATTTTACACCTTTTTTACCTTTTATTTAAGCAAATATGGCTTCCTTTGAACCTAAAAGTTCGCAATTTAATGGAAAAAAGATGTAAAATAAATAAAAATACAAGGTTTTAAAAGGTGTTTATAAAATATCGTGTGCCACTTTAGTGTAAAAATCAAGAATTGTGTACAAAAAGACGGGAGAATATAGTGAAAATGAGGTTAGTTTAATTTTCAACTTTGATGATGAAGATCTCGGAAACGAAACGTTGCCGAAAAGATATTTTTTCAGATTTGTAATCAGCGCCCCAAAAAATCCCTGTATACCAAATTTGATCAAAATCGGAGAGGAGGCAACTTTCGAGACAATACCATTTGTTTAAAAATAAATTAGATTTTTGGTTTCTTAATCTTGCATTATCAACTTTTTAAGCTCGACATACTGTACACACATAATATTTACAATTATTACAATGGATACTCAGGTACCAAGGGTTACTAAACATTTTTAACCACTGTTATTCTGTCTCATGAATGTTTGTTATTAGTGAAAAGTATATGCCTAAAAAAGCAGTTATAAAAATTTTCACTTTTTAATGTACAACCAGAACCTTAGGATTAGATTAAACTCATTCACACTATCTTGCCCTTCTTTTATCACAAAATTGGTGATAAGTACATAATACTATAATACAATGTTTGAAATTTATTTTAAAAAATCGTGTTTTTATTTATTTACAAAGATTTTTGGTAAAAATACAAAACTTCCAAAAATATGACCATTTAAATAGAAGGCAGTAAAGTGGCGCCATCTATTCTTTCCATATTATATCGGATGATATAAAATCTAATGTTACACAATAATTTTAAATATTCTATAGTAGTATCCTTTAATAACAAACAATTTTGTGCAAAAAATAAAAAAAACAGTGAATGTTGGAATTTGACATTTGATGATGTCAATTTTATAGATAGTAACAAAGAATTATGGAAATCCGGCCCTGACCTACTATTCATTGCGCAAATTCCGCGGGGCCCACCCCTCTATTCCCGCTGCCCTGCACGCCTGGACAATTTTGTTCTACAGTATTGGGCTTCCATACACCTTTAAACTTCCTTGGTACCAGGACATTCGGGAATAGAAAGCAACGAAAAAGCGGATGAGCTAGCGAGACAGGGATCATCCACACCATACTTTGGACTAGCTCCTGGAGTGACCAAGAACACAGCACAAGGGAATGGATCCGAAACAAACACGAGGAATACTGGGGAAACCTCAGTAAAATTAGACAGGAAAAAGTTTCATAAGGGGCCCATCCAAAAAACGAAGGAAGAATTACTCAGACAAAGTAGGAAAAGACTTCGCATAACGGTAGGGTTGCTAACAGGGCACGATAGCCAGGACACCTACACAAGATAGGCTCATACATTGGGGACCCAAGTTGCAGAATGTGCGACGAGGGGGAAAAACAGCCTACCATATCCTGTGCGAATGTGAAGCATTGAATCACAAAAGACAGGCATTATTTGGCAACCGAAAATAAGCCCACAGGAATATATCAACCAACCAGTCTCGGGGTTATACAGACTTGTGGAAGGAACGAGACTAATGGGAGGATTGGTATAAAGGATAATGGGAGATTAGGCACAAAAAGCCCAAGAGGCTGCGCTGCCTCCGGTAGTGAATCAAGACAGCTCCCAGGGAAGAAGAGGAAGAAGAAGATATATACAGGGTGATTCCCATGGGAGATATAACGTCATCGATTTTTTTTTAACAGTAATACCTATATTGTATTACGGACTTGGAAAATGCACATTTTTTATCCGATAAGATAATTTAAAGTGTGAGTTTTAAAATACTAACAGCATATTTAAAGTGATTATCGAGGAAAAAATGGTACTATTTTCTAACAAATGGTTAAATTTACGGAATGAGAATGAACTGAAATTATTACCATAATTGCATTTGGAGACAGAATGCATAGCCAAAACGAAGTAGTTACATTGTTCAATGAAATTCATCGTGATGATAATTTCGTAAAGAACATATTTTTTTTGAAAGACTCTATTTTTTCCTTTAACATCCATGATCCATGTCAATAGGTTCAGATTTAGCACCTGTAAATTACTTTCTGTGGGGGTACTTGAAAAGTAACTTGCACGTCAAAAAGTAAAAGACTAGAGAAGTAATTCGTTATAACACACAATTTATACCTCCGTTTTCCCAAAGGTATTCCTTACATTTTTAACAAATTTATCCACTTCTTTACGAAGGCACTGTATAAATGGGTGTATATTTTTTTTATCCTTAGTATATTTTTGTAGAAACTCAACAATCCGTATTTTACGAAATAATGTAGCCGCTTTGCGTCGCGTAGGAACTTACACCGGTATTTCTGCCGGCCACTGCTTAAAATGTACATATATTTAGTCAGCAGTAAAATAACTGAAATAAATTTTATTTTCAGCTTTGGGCAGTCCAGCAGTAGAGCCATCAATAAAAGGAAGAACAGCACAACGCATTCTAACCTAAATAAAATCTCCATAAATTTCGGCCCTGTATGCAAAAGATACACACATTTAAATACATAAATTCGGCAGCTTCTCACTACCTCATCATTTCCTTCTGGAAAATGGCATTAGATTTAATACGGTTTTCGGATACAACGCTAAGATAAAACAATATCAATATCACGTTACAATGTTTGTTTACAATATGGTGCCGTCGGTGGCTGTGAAATTGCTAAAGTTACCGCCTCTTAAAAGTTTTGCACTCCAAGTGTTTCATACTTATATTTACATTTTCTCTGCGTACGATCTTGGGGATAAAACACGATTTTACATACAGTGGCGTATTAAAAACTGTCTTCTAACTACTTTAAGGGTTTTGAAAAATCTTTATAATTTACCTAGACAGGGTTATTAAGATAGATTAATACTTGTTTGTCTAATTTTTACTTTATTTTTTTCGTAAAAGTCAAAAGGTTTTAATATAGGTACACTGACGGAATTAAAATCTCGTACACCTAATTTTTCCCAGTGTGATGTTGGCTTTTGCGTACCTGGATCACCTGGAAATATACCTTACTTGACAAATTGTTATCTGTCACACATTTCAAAATTATATTATTTTACTTTTTTTAATTTTGGAAAATGAATGAACTAGAGAAGGCGAGAGTAATTACTCTATTCGAAGAAGGTATTTCTCTGGGAAGAATAGCTCAGCAAGTTGGGAAACCAAGAAGCACTATTCAAAGCCACAGAACTAAATGGGAACATACAGGGTCATTGGAGAGAAGGGCTGGAAGTGGTAGAAGAAAAATTTCAAACGAAAATCAAAATAATGATCTGGTAATTTTTTTGCGAAACAATCCATTTCAGACAGCTGTAGAAGCACACAACCAAACTAATTTTCCTGGGACAGTAACGGTAAGAAATCGAATTAGGAAAAATTCGGAATTGAGAAGCAGTGTAGCTGCTAAAAAGCCATTTTTGACCAATATGAATAAAGAGCAAAGAATGGGGTTTGCACTGGAATATTTACCGCAAGGTATGGATTTTTGGGAAAGGGTAGTATTTACCGACGAGAAGATTTTTCAATCTCATTATAGCGGGTAGATTAGAATGTATAGGCCGCAAAATACACGGTACGAAGAAAGATATATCCAACATGTTAAAACAAGTGGAAGATTTTCTGTTAATGTATGGGGGTATATGTCTTTCAGAGGGCTTGGCATATGCCACCGTATTCGAGAAAGATTTAATAGTCAAGCTTATATACACATACTCCAAAATGTTATGTTGCCATCGGTAAAAAATATATTTGAACAAGAAAATTTTATATACCAGCATGACAACTGCCCCGTCCATACAGCAAGGAGAGTTTCGGACTGGCTACTGGAAAATAACATTTCATTGTTACCTTGGCCCTCAAGAGCCCTGATATCAATCCAATCGAAAACGTTTGGGGATATATCGTAAAGGAAATTAACAAGAACAATGATTTCCATCCACAAAACAGTGATGATTTGTGGAATAAAATTGAAGAAACTTCTGGAATAATTACAATGTTCACCATGCACAAATGCTGATTACATCAATGCACACGTTTAAGCTTAATAGTGGAAAAAAAATGGTGCCGCTTTGAAATATTAAGATAGTGTTTTTCTTTAATATTTGAATAAAATAAACTATATATTTATTTTGGAGTCATGTATTTTATTGAATGTTAATTAAGGTGAGAAAAGGTAAAAGTCAAGTTTACCAAAATATTCAAAATTGACATAAAATGTTAACCTAAGTGTACGAAATTTTATTTCCGTCACTGTACCTATGCTGCCGCCTTATTTTGCCACATATTTAAACAGCTTCTTCTTAATATTATCCATTGTAAATTCGTTGGAGGTATTTTCACGCACGTTTTTTGCTTAACTGTAATGCCCAACCAATCTTTCATGCCTTCACTAGCAATAATTCGTATTTTACTTTGTTGTATTAAGGTGCTCGCCCACTAGCGCCACGCGGCGCGACCTGGTTGTCCGGAGAGCTTACCGGACGAAGATATTTTTGTGTTTGGAGTAATTGCTGCTATGGAGGAGGAAGAAAAGGAAAAGAAAAGGAGAGTTTGGGTCCATAAAAAAATATAATAATAATAAAATACAAATGTCACAAAAATAACAACATACCCGAAGAAGGCCGATGAGACCCAAATGCCACGCGACTTGTCCCGAGGTGTCGCGTCGCGTCGCCAAGATGGGCGGGTTTCAGTTTGATTATATATAAAGTATCCCTGATGGATTTAATCGCTTCGCGCCCCATCTCTTTATAGACCTGGAGCCGAGAGGGTTTTTGCATGTATCATAGGCCCCACGCCGAGGCTTTGGGGGCTGATAAACATCGTTATTTTCCACTTTGATTTCTTGGTATAGCATCCCTAAAGTGTAGCTTTTGGGAGGGGTGACTTTTTAAACGTGTAATTAATATCCATGCCCCTGGGTCATAGGCCCCACTTTGATTCTTGTTTTATGTCATCAAGGAGGTCACCAAAGTCCGCGAACTCAATGTGCCATACCAATATGGCGTCACTTAAGGTCCGTCATACTGACCGAAATGTGTAATTTTTCCACTGTGGACATGGCTCTGGCCCACGCTGTTGTTTCGTGATCATTGGTAACAATAAACTGTAGAACAAAGATTTAAAAACGCCATACCTCTGGGGCATCGCCAATGCCGCCATAATGGGGCATTCATTGTTAAGATGACATGTTTGCCCCATTATGGCGGCCTTGGATAGGGTATGGCGTTTTAAATTTCTACAGTTTATTTTTAACAAAGATCACGAAACAACAGCGTGGGGCCATGGTCATGTCTACAGTGGAAAAATTACACTGTCAGATGGCGACCTATGACGCCATATTGATGCTATAGGTTCGCGGACTGACGACCTTCCCTTTACGACATAAATAAATAATCAAGGGCCTATGATCCCAAGGGCATGGATATTGTTCAGTTTAAAAATTCACCCTATTAAAAGCTACACTTTAGGGAAAGCCTATCGGAAATCAAAGTGAGGAATAACGTTGTCTATCAGCCCCCAAAGCCTCAGCCTGGGGCCTATGATACATGCAAAAACCCTCTCGGCTCCAGGTCTATTAGTGGGCGAGCACCTTTAAGGATGTTTATAGGTAATTATTTACGAATCAGGTTAACAATGAAATGTACTTCTGTAATTGTCACGGTCTTTAAATTAGCAGTACGACTTTCGAATTACAACTGAACTTAGTGAAAAAAGATCGTAGAGTTAGGATTTAGCTGGAAAAATTATTATCATGCAAGATGCAAGAAAAGTGCAAAGTGGGTAACATACCTTTCAGGATCCTTGGCTTAGCATGGTCGTCGGAATAGGGGAAAACAATAGATAATTGAGAAAAAAATAGATAATTGATTAAAAAAAACTAACCAAAACTAACGAAATTATAATTTAGGTATATCTTTTAAAATTAATGGTATTAAGAGGTTTTAACATGGTACAACTGATAACTGTTATATATCAGAATCAAAATTTGTATCGGGGAAGCCTGGTCAGTGCGTTAAGAGTTGACATCATTCATCATCAATTACTCCCGAGTTAGTTACAATATTTTTGCGGCGATCATTTTGTTTGTTTATTTTTTTCGGAGGTATGGCTTTAGGCAACCTGCTTGACAGATGTTATTTATTGTTATTAAAATGACAGGGTTATAAATTGACTCCATATTAATTGTGTGTATTTTTAGTTGTCTATACTATGATTGTTTATTAATAGAAAAGCATGCATTAATGAGGGATGGGAGCTATTAATGAATGGCTTTGTTAGGAATATTCAAAACTAAACGACTGTTGAAAAATGCCATTTATAGGATGGCGGATGATATATAAATATAAATAAAACTCTGAGGCAATTAGCTAAGCGCACAAAGAACATTAAATATATATTAAAAATATAGGATTGTATAAATCAAAAATTTGTCATAAGGCTTTTGATAATAATCATAGGATAAACTTAAACGTTTCTAGCATTTTAGCAAAGTAAACTTTATTAAAAAAAAAAAACTAAAAATAGTACTTTTGTATTGGTAATTTAAGATAAATGTGTAGATTTAATTCCGTTAATGTAAATAATACTTGGTTATCTTTGCATAATAACAAGGTAGGTTATAAAGGTAACTTTAAAATAAACTATTTTTAAAAGTATTTTCTTAGGCTATTCGGCCTTATAATAGCTATTAAAGCTTTATTGTTGCCGTTTTGGTTTATAACTGAATTAAAACCATAATTATATCTTTGTAATAATGAGAATTCGGATATATAAAATATTATATACCTTTTCTTATTATCTTGAATAATAACAGTACGTTTTTATTTACAGTTAGAGTCTGTAAGATTATACATCTTACAAAGTAAAAATAAACGATATTTTTAATCTTAATTAGGCATCTAGATGTCTAAAGGGACTTAACGTTCGTCATATGCTTAAATTATCTGTATCAGTCCTGTAATTAAATGCATTTGTGGTTTTTTTATATAAAAATATTTTTAATGTATGGTTTCTTAATATAACAACAAATAAATCTGCATTACGTCATAATTTAAGGAAAAGATGATTTGGGACATTTTTAATTTTAAAGGATAAATTTAATAGTATATCATACAAGTTTTAAAAAATATTTTTTGCAAGGAAATCTATTTGAAATGTTGTACACTATACGTGTTCTACAACTGTATGTTACAAAATATTTAGCGTTTTTCATTAAAAATTTTAACATTAAACACCAGCTACAATAATTACTTAAGATTTTAAATACCGCAACCGTAATAAATAACCACAACATTTTAAATTACTACTAAAACAAAAATCGTGTTCAGTTTAATGCCTCAAAAACACAGTCATGTTCGCTGTCGCGAAAAAAGTCTGCGAATGCTCATCCCTTACATATGAGCGGCCAAGTTCTGCAGAACAAAGAGTCGTTTAATCTAGTCGGCGTTACGAGAATAACCTCAACTGGCACAAACACATTTCATCCATAGCTTCGGCGGGTTTAAAAAAAAGATTGGTTCCTCTTTCGAGCCAGAAAATATTTCTCTTCTTCCAATCTTTTAACCCTTTTTTATCCCAAATCAGACCCTCTTTGGAATATTGTTTTTGTTCTGGGGAATGGCGTCCCCTACAACACTTTTTGGACTCCATTCAAAAAAGAGCTGTTCGTCTTATTAATGATCCCAAGCTCAAAAAAAGGCTTCCTCTTCTTGCCCATCTTCGAGCTGTGGGGTCTGTCGCTCTTCTATAGGTTTTTCCCCGGCTTCTCCCCCGGGGGAATTGGCCCCAGTATTACCTTCTCTGGCGGCTCCCAACAGGGCAACACGTAGTGCAACTTTTATGCACCCTTTTTCCCCTTTTTCAGTTAAAAAACCCCGAATTCCCCCCTTTTCTTCGTTCCTTTATTCCTAGAGTGTCAAGACTATGGAATGCTCCCCCCCAAAAAATTTTTTTCCCTTTTTCTCCCAATCCCCAAAAATTTAAGCCCCCTGTGAACAAACTCCCTCTCACCACACTGAAGACACCCACGGTACGTTAGTACTTAGGCATCAGCCTTCGTGGACTGTCCCAAGAAAAAAAAAAGGGGGTTTTTTTCCCCATGGTTTTTCTTCCCTACTATCCTCGAGTTGTTATTTCAAAAAGGCCCCGGGGGCCCAATATGGTAATCCATTATTTGAAAAAATCAAAATTATAACAAATAGTTGATTTTAGTTAAGTTAGATCTCAATCGAAATGAAATAAACAAACATGTTAGAAGCAAACTGAAGGTAAATAGGTAAAAAATGACGGCACACATCAATACATAATTTAAATGTAAATTGATAATTTCAGCATGACTATGTGCAAAATGTATATTGCGCGTGCGCTTTTAAAAGACACATTTTATAGCAGTTGTAGAAAAACAATTTTTATTTTAATTATTGTTTTATTCTTGTAATCAAAAATTTTTTTCATGAAAAATCTGAAAATTTTTATCCAAAAATTGGGGGGGGGTATTTATGTTTATATGTATGTATCCCCCGGTTTTTTAAAACCCGAACTGCAACGTGGTCCCATCAGATTAGAAACCCAAATCATGTTTTTTAGTATCGTAAAAATTGCTGCAATTTTTTTTTGACAACTTCTTCTCCCGAAAAAGCTTATCGATAAAAAAATTATGTGGTACAAAATAAACTGTTTTAAGTTTTCTCCAAAGACAGTTTCGTTATGTCGTTAGGGCGACACTGGCAATATTCCTAACAACAACAGCGGAACTTTATATACATTCTGAAAGAACTTAAGTCTTTGAAAGAAAGAAAGCCATTTTCCAATGTCGTAAAATGTTTTGGTTCATGGAGTATAGTGCATACGGGTGCAACTCTATGCAATATATAAAATTTTTTAAGGGTGATTTCTGTGCAAGTATTGCTGTACAAATTTTTATGCAGCTTCTTACCAAAATATTAAAAAAAAACATGGTACTACTGCTTCAGTGAATAATAAAACTTAAATTGGTTTCTTTGGTCTGTCTTATAAAAATGACATTTCTAACTATGAAATGACTTTGGTGTATTCGTCGGATTTAAAAAAAAAAAAAATGAGCAAATAGTTTTTAAAAATGTAAAATAAGTTACACAAAATTGGAAGCTGTAATTCTGCACTTTAGACCATATCAAAATAAGTTGTATTCCAAAAATAATGAGCAAATAGTTTTTAAAAATGTAAAATAAGTTACACAACATTGGAAGCTGTAATTCTGCACTTTAGACCATATCAAAATAAGTTGTATTCCAAAAATTTTACAAAATATGTTCTACAAATGTTTTAAAATAACTGCTAAGAACAATTATTAGTACCTTCGCTTAAATAGTGTCAGACTGAAATAGATTAAAACACATTTATATTGCACCATTAATTTCATAATACTACAAAATCTTATTTCAAAAAATTTCATAACTATATTATAAGTATTTGTGCCCAGGTAAAACTGGTGACAATATAACGTTAGCCGAAATCAAAAGTACCAAACATAAACAGTGTCACATGTCGGATTGTGTTTTTCTAAATGTTGTATAAAGTTTCGTTTGTCGAGTATTTCTTTATTTTGGGTTAGGCCACGAAGGCTTAAAGCCTAAAGACTCATTCAGACGGTGAAATTGATGTCGTGGCACCTAATGCCGTGAAAATATTCGATTGTCGATGTCATGACACTAGGTGTTCATAAAAAGGCTCGTTCAGACGGTGACACTGATGTGGCATCTAATGCCATGACTGTGTTCGACATTCTATGTCATGGCACTAAGTGTTCACACACACAACATAGTGTCGCGACATACCTTTATCAGAATATTAAATATGGCGGAACTCGTATCTGCAGTAGCGGATATGTTAGAGGAACTGATTATATTTAAGTTGAGGAAAAAATCTAATGAAACCTTATCCTAGGCGGCCCAACCAGAGTCTTAACGAACGTGTATTTAACTATAGACTGTGTCGAGCAAGAAGGATAAACGAAAATGGGTTTGGAATTTTAATAAATCGTTTTCGGATATTTTTTAAGGGCAATAGATCTTGAGCCAGGAAAAGTTGTTAAACTCGTAAAGATATGTTGTGCCTTACATAATTGGATTAGGAAAACGGCAAAGTACAATCAAGGTTTAACACCCGATGTGGAAGATACGATGAATACCAAAATTATTTTGGGAACATGGAGACAACAATATTTTTCTCAAGAACTGATAAATATGGCTTTAACAAAGGATTAAAATTTTAATAATGCTACTCGTCAAAAGCGTGCACAGTTAAGGTGTGGTTCCTCCCACGCGGCCGTCGCATGCGACTATCGCAATGCGACTAACGCATGTGGCCGCCGTTTAATCAGGTGGTTTCTTAGAACCGCGGCTCAAACTCGCGATAGCAAAATTATTAGTGTAAAGGGAATAATCTTTGGTAAGAGTCGTGATGGATGATCTAGCAATATATTTATTATTAGAAGAAAAAGAGGATGACGAAATACTATTACAATTAGCCAACCTGAAACATAGCAATGCCCCTATAAATCCAATATTTCAGCAAAGACGCGATAAGGGTTGTTATACTACATTAATAAATCGACATCTGCAACAGGATGAAGTAAAATTTAGAAAATATTTTAGACTGAATAAAGCAGAGTTTAGTTTTATTCTTGACTTAATAAAACACGATATAAAGTCCGAGCCAGACAACAGAAATGAATATCCAATAATCCCAGAGGAAAAATTAGCCATTGTATTAAGGTAAATCTGTACAGGGTGTACCAAATTCGAGTCTTATCATTAGGATCTCGGAAACTTGAAGAGATATAAGGTCAGTTAAATGAAGGCAAAGTTGCGCAATATGATGCTAATTAAAATGCCACCTTAGAACTTTAAAATTTTCGAATACTTACTTTTGGAAAAAACCGATTATTCGCGATTTCGTTTTTATTTTTTTATGACTTTATTTGAATGGATGTAACAAAATAACTTTTACATTTCCGTTGTTGCTTTTTCTGTTCTACAAGATAGTGTTATTAGATTTATTCACCGACGTTTCGTCTTTGAGCTGCTATCATCAACTGTTTTTTTTTAAATACGGCCGTGGACTTTTTTTATTATGTATTTTAGGAGCTATTAAGTTCCCAAAACCAATAATGTATTGCACTTATTCGAAAAATTTATATTAATGGCAATTTTCATAAGAAACCATATGTTAGAGAAAGTCAGACAATATATTTTTGGCAGGATCTTGGGAAAACATTAAACTGATTTTTTTTTAATAAGTGCGAAACATCATTGGAGTTGGGATCTTAAAAGCTCTTAAAATACCTAAGTAAAAATCCGGGACCTCATTTAAAAAATAAAGTTTCAATTTTTAACAATTAAAAAAAAACACCGGACATTCCACACAAAACAACACAAACAAAATATCAGTCGCAGATACGACTGCGTCTACACTGCTTCTTCAGCAGTCTAGTCGCGTCAATAGCAGTCGTTGACAGCGGACGCATACGACGGCCGCTTGGAACAAACCAGGCACATTTAAAAACATGAGTAGGAGTGCTTTGCGGCTAACGTAGTGCGTTAGCCGCATGCGGCGGCCGCGTGGTAGGAAACATACCTTTAGCTAATTATTTTATGGGCGAAGGCGAAGTAGAATGACAGTACAGGATGGTCAATCTGCAGGTCACAGTAGGTGCAGGCGATAACTAAAGGAATTCCAGAATAAATGTGCATTTTCATTTTCTCTATCACATTTTGGATTTTAAGCTTTACGCTTTACACAAAGTAAAGTACAACTATTTTAAGTAAACAATATAATGGACAAAATACATTAACAGATTTGAATTAATATAAATTAAAATACTTATTGTTCTTACGAAAAAAAGGCATAAGCATAATAATACCAGTGGAGCTTGGGTTTATAAATTTCATTAACACCAGAACCTGCTGTTATTGAGTTTTACCTTTCTCAATTCATTGTTGTATGTGCCTCGAATTGATCTAATTTTTGTCCTTAATGCTTTCAAGCTTTGAAATTTACAAATTTTCAAAAGTGGTTCTTCCGCTTGATCCCTTTTACTTTTGTCCTTAAATTCTGGAATGGACTTATCCCATAGGCATGGGTATTTCTGGTAACACTCCAGAAATGTAAGAACATCAAACGAGGATATGACCGAATGACAAACTAAATAAACAAAAACGCGCCAAAAAATTGTAAACACTTGTCGGTTTGGTGATGCAGTGTCGCATACTGTCACTGTCGCCAATGTTCAGATGATGGAAGCGAGCTAGACATTTGATGCCAATGCCGCGGCATCTCTAGTGTCAAGTGTCGTAAAATAAAAAAAATTGATATGCGGCACTAGCGTCACGACACCATGACATCGAGACATCGTCACCGTCTAAACGAGCCTTAAGTGTCGCGAAATACATCATGGAATAAAAATGGCTAAACACGTATTTGCAGTGGCGAATGTGTTACAACAACTAATTATTTTTAAGTTAAGAATTATGATCATCAGAAATGCTACAAGTATTGCAGTTAAAAGATCCAAAATCCTTTTGCAATTTCCTCTGAATCAAGCAGGACATGGACAATGAACTTTTGTAAACAAATAACAAACCAAATTAGATGATCTTGCTAAATATTGTAACGCGTCCTGTATTGTGTGGTGTAATGTCGCATACTTAAGGTGCCTCCTGATAAGCGTAAAAGTGTAGCGTATCTGTCAAAATTCTAAAATTTGTTTGTTTTGTTTTTTTTTGACATTACGTTTCAGATTAGGCCAAAAAGTTGGTTTCCACTCAATTTTTGCTAATTTGCGTATTATTTGTAGTATTTTAGCTTAAATAAAATTACTTTTATATTTTAATTGTTAAGTTTACCACACTGTAAATTATTGTAAGCCTATTTATTAGAATAAATAAGTAATAAGGAAATAATTTTAAAATTAAAGGATAGGTTTAATTTAACTAGGGTTTTTGCCAAAATTTGCGTTCGTCAAAATCAACGTTATTACGCTTTTATGTTACCATTACGCCCATGAGTAGGCACCTCCATGGTTCAGATGATAAAAGCGAATGAGAAATTAATATCGATGTCATGGTATCCTGTATCAACCAATTTTAATATAGGACATCACAATATCGAGTCATTAAGTAATTCATGCAATTACACTGTTGCGACATTTACGTCGCGAAAGTTTAATGCCACGATTTAGTGTCACCGTGTGAACGAACCTTAAGTACTAATGCAGCGTGGGTGCCTTAATAACAGCTGATAACTTGGTTTTAACCTGTGAATTTCCTCAATAAAGATGAACAGATGACATGCTGTGTTTCTATAGTATTTTAAGTAGATAATATTGTGGTACGCTGAAATTAGTAATATTAAACATTATTTTTCATTTTTTTATTCTCATGGTGTCACAGTTTTGTTTATTTTTCGATGTTTTTTTGGTTCTTAGAGTGTCAGAACTCAAAAAAACTTTTTCTTCATATTTTATTCTTGATACGCTGTTTTGTAGAGGTTCAAACACCTGAAAAAATTGCTTAAATACTTACTGTGCTTATTTTAATGATTTTTTAATAAAAACATTAAAAGTGTTAAAAGTAACTTTAAAGTTTTAAAGTTATGATACTATTTGAGTGGAGGGGAAAATCGGTCGGTATAATTTTTCTACTATAAGTTTCTGATACGGTTTCAAGATTTGTTTCATATATCCCTTAATAGTAAATCTCAAAGTTAACACCTTTTTGACTTCTTAATTCCATATCTGCCTAGACTGTGAAATCAGCTTCTTAAAAATATTTTTTCCAAACAAACCTCTTCATCTCTTGTCCTGTTTTTAAAAACTGACTCTCACTTTACTGTGTATGTAATGCCTATCCCCAAAATAAAAAAAAAATCTGCATTTTCAATTTTTGCTTAACTTTTATCACCGTATTTGTATATTTCGATTTCGCCTTCCGATTCTGCGTCAAATTGCATTGAAGTGTAAACCACAAAATAGGCTTGTGCAAGACCGAACAGACATGTTCCCATGTATTACGTTTTTTTATTTCCTTTGACAAGATACATACAAATCAATGTCTGCGAAAATATGGGCTTGTGAGCACAAAAATTTAAATCAAATATCAAATATAGAGTTTTTGGCAAAGAGAATACTATTACTAAAAAAATACTTGTGACGCTAGAAGATAAAAATATAAAAGATATAAAATTACGCCATTTACAACTTAACATGAAAATGTAAAATTTTCTTTAGGAAAAAATTAATGACATTAAAAGTAGAAAGTCAGATTAGATTTAAAGTTAAAACATTATAAAAAAAAAGAAAAAACATTTTTTTTTTTAATTTATAAATACTAGATGAAAAGCCTGTCTCCGCCAGACGAAAGACAATATTAAGAAGCCTCTGTCTCCGTAAGACGCCTTCCGTACGGCTAACGGTAAAAAACACTTTTGCTCCTATTTTTGTCCCGGGGACGAAATTCAAAAAACGGGCTTCGTTAGGTTCTAGCCACTGCTAAAGGCTACCACTGTGCCAATTTTCATGATTTTAGCTCAAGCCATAACTTCAGAATCACGTGGACAGACAAATAAATATATATACCTACCTACATATAAATATATCCACATTAGCAAATTATATATATGGATGACGAATAAGCAGTATTTAAGTGCGATCTAAAAAATATGTGTACAAAATTTTACCATTTTGAGGTGTTAGCAGGCATTCACCGAAAAAAAAAGTTTTTTTTGGTCCAAATAAGTTGACTTTTAAAGCTATTTGTTTGACTTTTTTGGAACTGTATCCAGAGCTGCCGCAACTTTAAATTATGTTTCTAAGTAGTAGTAAATTACGATTACCAATTACTTGCATGTTTGTTAAAAGTAATTAAATTATTAATTAAAATTAAAGTAATTAAAAATTTTAGCAATTACTCTATTTAAATTGCCACATTTAATTCAATTCTGTTTTGGTAATTAAAATACCGTTATGCCATTAAGTGCCTATTTTATATTTAATTACCCTTCATTCTCTCAATCACATTTGGAAACTAAAGTACTCTAGAAATACTTGAATAACTACCACACCAGTAACCAGTACCTGTAATAATAAAAAAACACCTATCTTTGTACGGATAGTAAAAGAAAACAAACAACAAAAAAATTAACAAACAAACGGTGGCGGTAAGCATCAATCGAAAATACGACGCGGAGGCGACGTTCGCCGGATTCAAAGCGGCCCACTGTGTTTCAAGATACTTTTTCTGGCTGGCCAAAATTCCGGCAGTTTTGCCATAAAGAAAGGTTATTGAATTTTTTGTAGTATTTCAATTACGTTATAAGCAATCGACTTACTTTCTAAGTAATTGAATTACTTAGGATTCGTAAAAATAAATTACCAATTACGGTTACATTACCCTATTAAGTAATCTTCAATACTTCGATAAGTAATAATTAAATAATCAATTACTGAGAAGATAATTGAATACATTTTTCAATTATTTTAATTAAATTACCGACAGCTCTGATTGTATAAAAGTTTTAATTTTTTAATTATACGAACTCTGATTGTGATAAAAAAACAATAATAATAAAATTAATAATTTCATTTAATTTTTAATAAAAGTGAACAGTTAGATCAAACAATCATGGCAACAGTCAAAAACTGTCTGTTTATACGTCATGCATCATCCCCTCCAATGTAACTGCAGTAAGCGAGTCCAGACAGGCTTCGGAATTTGGCTTTAGTTTTCATATTTTTCATTTGATGTGCGTTTGTGTTTGAGCGTTTTCCCTGGAGGATATGTAGAAAATAGTAAAATAAAAAGCATGGAACTTAGACAAAAATATGGTGCACGTCATACATTTAAAGGTTTAGGGCTAAAGATTATAAGTAAAAAATAAATATGTATTTCTTTTAGATAAAAAAATATTTGATTTAACAAAACCAAAACGTCAAATATATTACATTTTACTATTCTAAATAGGCAACGATCCCCTCTAAATAAATAACTTCTTTACACAAAACAAATATTTATTTGCGTATAACTTCCTGTTCGTAAAGAAGTATAATTACAAAATAAATATTTGTCAGTTTTATATAATAACAACCATTTTAAATAAAATTGTAAATATATTTAAAACAATGTTTGTTTGGACCATGTCAATAAAATATTTGTTTGAAGAAATTCGATTTCTATTTAATTCAAATAATTTTTTTCGTGTAGATCCAAGAAAATCGAAAACATAGAGTTGGTGCACTTAAAGTCGTAAAGGAATAATAGAGCATTAAGATCGCTGCGTAAGACTTTTATCATTTAGAGATCGCTCAACTCAGGCGATTGCGAGCCAGTCCCCGTTAGGTGTTTAGTGTTTTTGTTGGGATATGCATAATGATCTATAAGGTTAATAAGGCGACGTGGTCAAGCCGATCGAAAACTTCATTTGTCAAGACCACGCCAGAGTACATGTGGCAAAAGTAATAATATTTATGGGTCAATACGATATTAACTACTTAAGATCGCCTGATCTCTCTCCATTCTAACATCTGTGGGACATCCTACATGGCAAAATAAGCACAAGGTATGATATTGCGCAGATTTGCTGACGTAAGCCAGTTGGTTAAAAAAGTTTTTTGTTTGTATTTTATTTCTAAATTCAGTTTGGTGATAGCTTAGTTTTTAAATTTTGTTGTGTGACTAAATAAAATGCAACTATAACATTTCTTAACATACTTTATTTTGAATTTTCATTTTTTAATGACATTAGTTTTTAATTATTGCAGTAAATGACAATTTTTAAATTTTATAAGGGTAATTCCTCGGTAACGTCATGCACAAACCAAACTAATATTAAAACGCCTGTGTTGTTGGACTCTGGCACCTCTTAGGCATCAGTTAGGGAAAGGAAAAAATGAGATACTTTTAGTGATATTTACCACTCAACAAATCGTAAATCTTCAACACACTATTTAACATATTTCTTTTATTCATCATCCAATTTTACTGAACACCCAATCATTTATTTAGCTATTTTTTGCTGTACATGTACTAAAATTAGTAAAATATATTGGATATAAATAGACGTTGACCTTGCTCAGTATATATCTTTTTCCTAAACTTTGTGAAAAGTTGCAATTTCATTTTAATATTTTTGGTATAGAGCCAGCTACTATAAAATGACGGTTTTTAGTTGATAGTGATTGACTATTCTTCTATTTTTTATATGATCAACGTGTGATATGACAGCAAAAATCCATTTATTCGGTAACTAAATGAACTTAAAATCTTTGCGCCATTTACAAAATATCCCATATCTTTTAATATTTTCCGCATTTTATTCGTATTATTATTGAAAGGAACGCTAAACTAAAGGACAAGACAATGACAATCAACAAGCCATTTTGTTACTATAAGCAACCAATTTAAAGATAACTATATCAACAGCTTCTATTCTTGTAGCTACGGTTACCTTAATTACCTTTTTTGACACCTTCATATTATCGGAATATTCACACTTATCTTAAAAGATAAAAGAAAATCAGTATCAAATAAAACGTTGTACAATACACGGCCGTGAAATGTCATTAAAGTATAGTCTGTCTCAAAGTATACCGTGTTAGCTCTTGCCTTCATTTATGGATTATACCTGCCGACAGCAATAAAACTGCGGATCGGTAGGTATTAAAGGACAGAACATTAGGGACGGACTTTAATAACATAAAGGTTTATAATTTATTATAATAAGTATAATTTAATTACATAAGAAATTAAATATGAAAGTTTTAATAAAGTTATAACTGCATTATCTATACATAATTACATTTTTAATCTAAATATCTAAATCTAATTCGTTCACTCAGAGTCATCGTTGAGTTTAAATTTAATAGATTTATAGTTTGATAGAAATGAAAGAGTCCTTAATTTTTATGATGTGCTGTAGTAATTTTTCCAGCTCTTACTGGTTTGTTATAAACATTTTTCCAAATTTATAACACTAGGACTTAAAGTAGGATAACATTTTCTGCTCTGATCTTTCATTTTACTTGGTTCTACAAATGCTCTATGGGGTTAAACATACAGTGATAAGGAGGAAGCCGTAAGACAGTATGCCCAGCCTGTTCAGCCAAATTATCACATACATATTGTTTTTTAATTGCATATGAATTTAGGACTTCCAAAAGTTGCGTTTTTTTGCAACTGAATTTGAAATAAATATCGTTTTCTAACAAATATTCCTGGATTTTAGTTTTTAAACTTGATGAAGCTGGTGCTTTGTGTAGCAGACGGCTGTGATAGCTTGCGTTATCCATGACAATAACACTGTTGTTTGGAATATTTTTAAAAGATAATTTTGAAACCAGTTTTCAAAAAGTTCTGCACTTGTATCCTCATGATAATCCAAGCTAGAATCCTTAATATTCTTTGCAGACAACAGCAAGCAGTTTGGCACAAATCCGTCTTCTGAACCAGCGTGTATTATCGTAATGCGTTTTCCTTTATTTGAAGGTGCTTTCGTCTGACAATTTTAACTGGAATCAACCCATCCTTTGGATACTGTGTCGTGTGTATCGAACTATGTTTCATCAAGGTAAATTATGGATCTGTTTTCTAACCTATATATTTTAATTTCTTGAAGGTAATTAAATCTCCAAGTGCGTAATCTGTGCGATTCCATTGCTACTTTTCTTTTGTCTATTTTGCGGTATTTAAATCCCATTTTACAAACAACTGTATGGAGGGTGGCAGGGCTAATATTTATATTGGTTTCATCTTCCTCTAGCTTCTTTTTCAGTTTATCCAAGGTAGAAATAACTCCGCTTTCATAAAGACAATAAATTTTCCTTCTTATTAGGTCCTGGTCACTATTGTCTATACGGTTAGATTAAAAATCACTACGTTTTTTTCTTTTGTTCAATTCTTCACTAATAATAATATCCTTTATCGATGATATTGGAGTTTTTGTAAGTAGACAGGTTTCTTTTAAAGCTTCTTGTTTAATTGGACATCTACTGATTAAAGTTTCATATACATTTTTCACAACCTGTTTTGCATCTAATGACAAATAATTTAGACGCGACATAGTTATATTCTCGTAAAACAACTTTTTCGAAACGCACAGTAAAAACGGTTTTTTAACACTGCCACTGAAATATTAGCCAAAATATTTATATGCCTAATGGTTAATACTCAAGAAATACCTGGCCCACCCCTGCCCTTATGAACAAATGGGTTTACCCAATAACAATAGGTAATAAAATCGTTAAAGGTTTATTGGGGTATGGTCCGTCAAAAGCCATAACGATATACTTTGAGACAGACTATACTCGTCTAGAAATTTCGGACTCGGCTTCTCCATCGCCTTGTCCGTAAACATCTAGACTTGTACTTTAATTGACCATTTCCCGGCCTTGTAACGTAAATAACTATTAAATCTTTAAGATTTTTTGTTGGATAGGCGGCTTTCCCAGAAAATTGTTAATTCCCTGCCAAACATCAAATTATTGTTACACATTTATTAAAGCAATGCGTAAGTATTGAATGTACATTTAATCGAAACACCCTGTATTTCCATTGTCAAGGCAAAATATATCCTAAGCTATATGTTATTATGCGAAGGCAAATGCCCGACAGACCGATAAACGCAAATGGAAAAATACCTATGCTTTTTGTAAGCTAAAACGCAATGAACTAAAGAAATGTCATATTTTTTTACGTTCGTTTAAAAACAGTAAAAAAGTCATATAATCAGAAATTGAATAATACCAATCCCTGATAAACTCCGTAATTTCAAAGATAAGCATTTTCTGTCAAAGCAAATCGTGCTATGCTATAGCGTTCAGCAATTCGCATAGGATTATAAGGGACTACAAATCCAAATGTCAATCATTGACAATGAAAATATCTCAGCTAGATGGAGTGTGTTGACGTACCAACATAATCTGTCTACGCAGCTGTTAGGGTTTCGGTGTGGATTTCCAAATATGCAGATATTTTGATAGCTTTGAAAAAAGGCAAACCTAATGAGTTGGCTGACTATAAATGAACAATTTTTTATGATTATGATTTATGATTATGTTTACATTCAAATTGCCGCGGATTTTAAGTGCAACGAAACAGCTAGATTAGTTTTTTTTAAGATTATTCTGTTTATTGGGTAGATATATATATATATATATATATATATATATATATATATATATATATATATATATATATATATATATATATATATATATATATATATTAATTTAAGATTAAAAGGTTTTGGAAATTTTCTTTAAAACAGGGATATTTATTTTATATTTTTTAAAAATTACACATTTTTTATATATTATAAAGAATGCTACTTTTTGAATTAATTAACACACTTTGGTTATCATAAAACAAGTCTGTCCAGCATATTATTACATACTTAAATTAATAAATCTTAAATACAGGGTGAACCCTTCAACGCATAGCTTTCGGAAAAAAATATTTATTATAAAATCGGCCTCGAGAAAATGATGGAAATTATTTTCAAGTTTCTAATTCTGCCGCTAGAGGGCGTAAAACTAAGAACAAAATTAAAAACACGGATAATTTAAAAGTATGCCATATTAACTTTTCTCATTAATAGATTTCTTACAAAATATGTAAAATAAAGAAACTTTTTTTAGGCGTTATTTCGTAACCTGTCAAATATAGGGAGGGGGGAAAAGCAAATATACATTTAAGAAAAACGGAATAACTTTGTTTTGGCTTAACCCATTTTGATGGACCAGGTTTCGTTTAAAAGAGTTTTTACTATGGCTTAAGATAAAATATTGGTATAATAAATGTATTTTTTTGGTTTATCCCCAGAGACTGATTTGTGTCAAAGTTATAAATTTTGTTATTTTCTTCTAAAAATTCAAATACAATGGTATTATTTTTATAAGCCCATTAAAATAAGCATAAAAAAGTAAAGAAACTGGTGAGAACCGCATTTTGATATCTTAATTAATTCTCGAGTTATTGCCGAAAAACTGCAATACTCGTATCTTTACCTATTTTAAGCTGTCAGATAAACAGCGCGGCGTTTTAATCGAGAGTGCCATGACAACAAAAACCATTTGTTTCTCTGCGAATATTGAATAATATTAATAATATCCTTATTATTTGTTTATTATCAATTTAATAACAGCATTCATAATTACACGGCTCGTGGATAGTAATAGCTGATTTTTATTTACAGGCTTTGGATAATTATGTTTTCATTTTGCTGGAATAGGATGCACATTTCTAGTTCCTCTTAAACGGGTTGTCAAACGTCTAAACACTTTTTTATTAAAATGCCGTCTTTCGTAATATCTTATGGCAATAGAGGCATCTGAAAAATTTTCAAAATTAACGGCGGGCTGATCGTATGCCTCGGTGACGGAATAAGACATAATTTAAAATTACTTAATAACGATTAACAACACTACTACCAATAATAATAACTATAAATTGCGTTAAACAAGAACTAAATTTTAAATAATCAGGATTGACAAACAATGCACTTGTAATTTTTTGACGTCTGTGTTTTCTGTAATTTTTGACGTCCAAGCACTCTCGATTAAAACGCCTCGTTGTTTATCTGACAGCTTAAAATAGGTAACGATACGAGTAATGCAGTTTTTTCGGCAATAACTCGGGAACTAATTAAGATATCGAAAAGCGGGTTTCACCCTGTGGTGTACTCTGCTTTGTACTTGGGTTCGTAGTATTTTAAAGTCAAGAAGTCAAACAAGAGACTTTGTATAAAACATACTTTAATATAAAAATAGAAAAATAGTATAAATGCCTCTTAGGCTTTTTTGTAACTAACTTTTTCTTTACTGTATCTAATGTATCTAATCTTAATGGTATAAATCAAGTTATTATATATATATATATATATATATATATATATATATATATATATATATATATATATATATATATATATATATATATATATATATATATATATATATATATATATATATTTTAAACATTAAACAATCATCCTTTAATATACACAGTTTAAATAATATATAGTATTGTTATATAAACTAATATTTAAATAATAACTGGGTAACACCCTGTTAACCTTCACGGTCACTTGCTTTAGATACGTGCATTGGATAGATGACCTAACAAGTACTAGTGACTAACCTTTCAAAAATTCTTTAGCCTTTTGTTTCAACCATGAATCCATTACACCTTCCCAAAAAGTTGAAAAAAAAAAAGTTTTCTGAACTTTTTTTTTCATTCCCTTTTTCTTATATACTATGTACAATTTAAGCCAAAAATAAGGTTTAATAATATTTTTATGTACCTCCTTAGGTTTATCATTTCATTTAAAACTACATTGGGATTTTAATATCTAAAATTTTAAAATGGACCTTTAAACAAAAAGGGGCTAATTTATTCTCACATTTTTGTTTTCTATTAGGACCATTCTCCGATTTTATAATTATAGCTATTGCATCTTTTATTGGAGTTTATACGCTTAGTTTTTGAAAAAATTAAGTTATTTTCTTTACTTTTTTACGCTCTTTTTAATGGGCTTGTAAAAATAATACTATTGTATTTAAATTTTTAGAAAAAAATGACAAAATTTATAACTTTGACACAAATCAGTCTCTGGGGATAAAACAAAAAAATAACTTTATTATGCCAATATTTTATCTTAAGCCCTTGTTATAGCTCTTTTAAACGAAGCCTGGTTTATCAAAATCGGTTAAGCCGAAACAAAGTTATTCATTTTTTTTCAAATGTATATTCGCTCTTCCCCCCTCCCTATATTTGACAAGTTACGGAAAAACGCTTAATAGAAAAAAGTTTCGCAAAAAGTGTCGATGCAACCCAAAAGTAGTTCTTAAGAAGCAAAATAATTTTAAAAATTTTCCTTATGCGAAAATGGAAAAAAAGAATTTAGCCACATGTGTCCATTAGGAGAAACAAACTTGGTGGCGCCGCCGAACTTTCTACAAACAACTAATGCGATTAGATTTTTATGGGCTGCTCCGTCTGTTCTTTTTCTGTTTACAACTCGTGTGTATATAAAAGTAAATATGTTGCTACTCAATCGGAAAACGTCCTGTTTTACGGTTCGTTTTATTTCTTTGTTTTCAGAAATCTGGCTTAAGTTTTGCCAGCGATTTATGTGTTTAATAAAAAACAACCTTTTTGGCTTCGTTTATTTCAGGTTTAGTCTGCTGTTTTCTGAATATTTTATACAAAGCATGTATAGCAAAGATTTACTAAGGTGTGTACAGTATGTCATATAATTCATCTCCATAAAATATACATTGAGCGTATATATT
This sequence comes from Listronotus oregonensis, assembly GCA_019359885.1. Lineage (NCBI taxonomy): Eukaryota > Metazoa > Arthropoda > Insecta > Coleoptera > Curculionidae > Listronotus > Listronotus oregonensis. The sequence goes on along the minus strand of JAHBCN010001853.1, from coordinate 8,654 downwards.
TATTTTTGATGGTACACATCATTTACATAATATTTACATACAGGGTTCCCTATAATGGACTACTCATTTTAATTGCTCAGTAAAATTGTTAAAACTTAACAATACTAACATTTTATAACACTTAATTACAATTCACTCTTTGGGATTTACTATAACATACGACTTAAACAAACTTTTAAAAATAACGTCTTTTAAGTAAGTACCATTAACTTCAATGCACTTTTCAAGATTTGACAAGAAATGATCCATGACACGATGAAGGAAAACCTGATCTATTCACGGGACCTCTTTAGGTATTCGGACTTTAAGATCTTGGATGTTTTTTGGACGAGTTGCAAAAATCTTTAACTTTAAATAGCCCCACAGAAGAAAGTCTGGCGCAGTTAAGTCCGGGGACCTTAAAAGCCAACTTAAATCCCCAAATAGTGGAATGAGTCGGCCATTAAACACTTCTCGCAGAACTCTTTTAGAGTTTTTAGCGGTATGTACTCTCGCTTCATCTTCTTCTATTAAGTTACTCTTTATGTTTTCACACAAAAAACTGGTTGTTGAACTGAATTATCCATGAGAATAATTAAAACTAAACATTAAATTATGTGTTCAAAACAAATGATGGTTTGTTAGAAAAATGACCTTTACGAAAATCACTTTTTCCTAGTTTTGTGACAGGTGCCTACTCGCTTAATAATATATACCTATGTTTACCTCGATCCTGATGTAATAAATTTGACATAAGGCATGTTTATAACCTAAAAAGCAATATAAAATTGTCGCGAAAAACTGAAAAACATGGCACAAAATGCGGTGCTTTTCTTATCTTCTATTTTCTTAAAATAATGCCTTTTTGGAACGCGCACTAAATAAAAGGTTATTATGCTCACCAGCCACTTCGGATATGAATTTAATAAAAGAATATGCTAGATTTATATGACGTAGAAATCGCCTGAAAATTTGGTTTATTTTACGATATTATTTTGCAGTTTACGTCGTTCGAATATTGGGTAAGTTGTGTGAATAGAAGAATGTCATTTGTGTTTTTACTTACAACCTACCTTTTAAGTGAAATATATTGCCCAATAAATTTTTGATGAGGGTAATATATTTTTAATAGCTATTAAACAAACAAGGGTTATTAAAGGGCGATTAATAATCGAGGCCATTTAGTGCTTTAAGGGTTAAGATCATTAATCGTCGATTAATCCCCGAGTTATATCCCATTCTCATCCTGGTAAGTCATAGATTTTGACTTTTTAATTAATAAACCTGAACCCCCTGGGTCTTTAAAGATTTTAATTTTTATCGTGTTGTTATTTTTACATTTGGACATTGCTGGTTTTATCAAAATCTACTATTGTTGGCATTATTTATTTATGTTCTGTCTTTCTGACGTTCAGCGTTGTAATTTCGCCGGATTTAACTTATCAAAATAGTAAAACACATGCACGGGTAACAGACATTAATGCTATATGCTGTCCAAAAGGCGAAGCATACTCCTCTCATAACAATATCACTAAATTGCTCAGCTGAAATAAGGTTACATATAGTTGGATCATTTTGAAAATTGAAAATTCGGCGGCCTTTGAACGAAAAAAAAACATAAAAAGTAGCAAAAAAGATTTGGTTTCAACTGCGGCTGCCTTTGCTTTTTATAATGTGCCGCTTCCCGCACGTGTCTGTAATATAATAATAGACAATATAAAAAGCCGACAATAAAAATTAAACCTTTTTGCTACTTCCTATGTTTTTTTTTTCAAAGGGCATCGAATTTTCACTTTAAAAATGATATTATAACTATTTGGATCATTTTTAAAATGAAAATTTAACTAGTTGGATTATTTTTAAAATGAAAATTCGGTGCCCTTTGAAAAGAAAAAAAACATAAGAAGTAGCAAAAAGGTTTAATTTTTATTGTCTATTATTACAGACACGTGCGGGAAGCGGCACATTATAAAAAGCAAAGGCAGCCGCAGTTCAAACCAAATCTTTTTTGCTACTTTTTATGTTTTTCTTTCAAGGGGCGCCGAATTTTCATTTTAAAAATGATCCAACTATACATTTGGATGCCCTTCACAACTAACGATGTCTTTAGGTGAAATCCATACAAAGTGAGTTAAGAAATTAAATACACTATTGTTAACAAGCCGTAAAATTATGGGGCATAAATATCCTCGCCCTTTGGTCACAAAATGGCGAAAGTTATTCCGAAAAAAAAAAACATTTTCAGGTGTTATCAATATTTTTAAAGGGACAAACCGGATTGGCTAAATGAGGATCTCTTAAAAATGACATTAGAAATCGCCAACTTTTGGTCCAATTTTGTGAATTGTATTAGCTCTTTCAGGTTATTAACTGGACAGTACAGAAAATAATGCTTACAACGAAATAGAAAAGCACTTAACACAAATATTTATGTTGACCATAAAAGGCGTTAAAGTTGGTAGACCACTTTTAAAAAAATACCTACAAAGACAAATTTGGCATCGGTATTAATATCAACAATACATTTTTGGTTGCCATTTAACGGACGAGCAAGGAAGTTTAAAGGTGTATGGAAGCCCAATACTGTAGAACAAAATTGTCCAGGCGTGCAGGGCAGTGGGAATCGGGGGATTGGCCCCGTGGAGTTTGCGCAATAAATAGTAGGTCAGAGCCGGACTTCCATAATTCTTTGTTACTATCTATAAAGTTGACATCATCAAATGTCAAATTCAAGCATTCACTGTTTTTTTTTGCACAAAATTGTTGGTTATCAAACGATACTACCATAGAATATTTAAAATTATGTTTATTATTATGTTAGTTTTGTATTTTTACCAAAAATCTTTGTAAATAAATAAAAACACGATTTTAAAAAAATAAATTTCAAACATTGTATGATTGTTGCATGTACTTATCACCAATTTTGTGATAAAAGAAGGGCAAGATAGTGTAAATGAGTTTAATCTAATCCTAAGATTGTGGTACTTTTGACTAATAACAAACATTCATGAGACAGAATAACAGTGGTTAAAAATGTTTAGTAACCTTTGGTACCTAGGTATCCATTGTAACAGTAACCATTAAATATTATGTATCTACAGTATGTCGAGCTTAAAAAGTTGATAATGTAAGTTTAAGAAACCAAAAATCTAATTTCCTTTTAAACAAAATACAGAAAAAGCAAAAAGGAACTTTAACATAAAATTGTACTTTCTTTATTCAATTAGAGGGACCTGTATATATTAAAATTTGCCTGGTCTGCCCAGTAATTAATAATTTTGATCCTTTAAAAGAATGTACTAAATTATTAAATGAAATAAAAGTACCTAAATGTAAACCTTATTTCTTTTTAATAATCCACATAAATACACAAACATTGTGGAAATCATCTAAAAGATAGTTAAGATTGCCTTACTTTTCTCACTGCTATTTCCTACGAAATTTTCATTTTCTATAATTCATAATTGAAATATTATTATTTATTTGGTTACCTAACGTTACGTCTCATAAGAAGCACCTAATTTAAATATAAGAAATACTTACCTAAAGTAAAAAATGCCGGGTATGTTACCCTTAGATTTGCAAGATAAAACCATACAACCTCTAGTCATTTTGTTACGATATTATAAGTAACAAACAATAAACACAAAATTATAGTCACAATTTAATAAACACTAAAATAAGAAAGTTTTTATCAATCCAAAAAAACTTCTGCAACCACAAAATATAATCACACAAAGCAAAACAATCGAAACTAATACGGATCTTATAAAAGTATAATGTGTTGCCTAACTACATACTGATTTATCAGTGTGTAAGTAGGCAACACATTAAATTATTTCGTGGAATTTCGTTATTGCGCAAAATCGGCGGGACCAACTCTGACAGTTAATTTCATACTGGGCTGGACATTTTTTGATCGAATGGGCCATAGCATTGGGCTTCCATACACCTTTAAACTTCCTTGCGGACGAGCCTAGCACGCCTGTTCAGGGTCAACATTATTAATGCGTTTGTTCGTTAAGCAGGTGTTTGTCTGTTTTTTTTTTAATTTTTAAAAATCTGCATGGTATACCACAAAACAGTTTTAATTTTCAAAAAAAGCATGGTCGAGCCAGGGAATTTGTTATACAAGCTGTCTTACGACAGATCAGGACCAAGTGTAGTTGTTATAGGTACATGTAGAACTTGCTGAGCTTAGAAACGTGGCTTGAGTATAAATAAAAAAGCTTTTTAAATAAAAAATGTAGGCAGCAATAGATTAAAAACTTATAAAAACACAAACAAAGCAATTAGCTTGATAGAGCTTGAGCGAAGCGAGCATAGTCTAAGATTACAATTACATTCCTACTCTTAGCTAAACGTTTTTATGCAAAAAGCTTGGTAGGTAACATCTAAAAGTTACTTTCAGATTTCCAAATTAAATATAAATTTTTTGTTAAATTTCTTTAGACTAGTAAAATATAAATAAACTCTATTTTTATAAGTAATCGAAATAAAATATATTAAAATGTATTACACAATTAATAAGCATAAAATAATGTTCACCTCTGCAGATCTCTATTTTTGCTGTATTTAATAAAAACAAATATTTTCCCTATAATTTATGTGAATGTTTTTTTTACATAGTAATACATTTTAAATTAATTAATTGCTAATAATTTAAACCCTCTCGATTTTATAAAATTTAGGTAATGCAAGTTAAATTATTATGCATAATATTTAATAAAATAATAGGATATTGTAAAATTAGCGTATAATAGGTTTTTATGTTAAATATGTTGATTATTCATTTATTGAGTAACGGTATTTTTTACAAAATAACTGGCACTATGTAAATACACATTTATTTTATAAAGGCATATATTGCGTTATTATTTGAAATTGATAATATTATTATACTAGCAAATATTTTGTTTAATTAAATTTTTATTTTTTTTCCTGGTTGGCTAGATATGTATTTAGGTTACTGTTCAACTGTTCAGCCCAAAGAATACAGACCCGTTGTTCAACAATTAACTATCTACACGACCGTTCAGTTATTACAATATTGGAACAAAAAAAAATAAATAAGCTGTGTTCAGACTAATTCAAGTGTCAAATTTAGCCCTATGAACCAATGATAGTAAAATTGGACTATAAGTATTTTACACTTACTTTACAAAATTAGTTTCTAAAAGGGGCCAATATTAAGAACCTAATAATAAATACAATTTTTAAAAATATGAAAATGTGCAAATATAATTTCTTTTGTAAAAAATCTGTGTTTAAGGATAAATAACTTGAAATCATTGTTCTAGGGAATTAGCTAACTAATGTAACTTTCAATAACGTGCTGAAACAAATACAATGAAAACAGAAAAGAGGAAAGAATAGGTTGTGGTTAGTTTAGTTAGTTTTAAAATTTTTTAAAATTTTATCTTGACTACGGTGGCCGACTTGCCACCGAAACGTAGATTAATATTTTTGATTTTTGAGTTTAGGTTTTTAGGTCAGTTTTATTTTGTTTACAGAAAAAGTTAATTTTATAATAATATTTAAAAAACTCTTAAATTTTGTAAATTATATCTTATGAAGTAATTTTTTTTGTACATATTGTATTTTAGTTTGTTTGGTCAATAAATTTCACGGGAAAAACTTTATTTTTTGTAATGTTAACGTATCTTTCTGTACTAGAAGGTTATATGTATAAAGCCCAGGCCCTCTATAGAAGTTTGAAATTTAAGATTTCAGCAAATCTTTTTTTATTTTGATAAAAGATTCATTTTTTAAATAATTTAAGTATAACAACTTTATTAGAAGCCATCTGAAATATATTTTTAAACATGGTATTTTTATCTCAGTTCACCTGGATTTTTGTATTTTAATTTATTTGGAGCTCTTTTAAATACAAATTGAAACGTTAAATATCAAGCTGTTTTATAGTTTGCTAGACGTGTCTTAAGTCGGCTTTAATTTTTTTTTCTGTAAACGGCCAGTCAAGTTTGTGTGTGGCAACTTGGAGGGACTTGTGTTAAGATCAGTGATATTCTTTCACGCGTAAATCCGTCATTATCACAAATAGAGTTTTTCCTCCACCGGAGCTTTACTTTTTACTTTCCGCCCGCGGAGAAAAAAGTGTGATCATAGCAACATAGATACAAACAAACAACAAAACAAGCATTAAAAACTCAATATTTATTAAATTAAAAACAAAACTATTTTCTTTTATTTATTACTCAATTGAACAAATTGGTTATTATTTGATGGAACTTACTCAATAACTGCTTATCAATATGGAATTAAAACGCAATTGGAGATGCAATTTGAAAAAAAATAATTATGGTTGACAGTGTCCACAGCTTTAGCTTACATTATCATAGCAACTATTCATCGACCCCGGTTTAAGCCGCCTTGCGAACCCACTTATCTTTAATAATTATGTATTACTATTAAAGAAGACATGTTTTTGCATAATTTGTCGACGTTTGAAGAAAAACCGGCATATTTTATTTGGAGGAAAAGTTACTTTTCATGGCTTGCTCTCTATTACCAGATTACCAGCCTCACTCCGTTCGGCTCTTAAACACGAGCGCGCCGTAAAAAGTATCACTTTCCCCCATATAAAATAATATACTATTACTTTAAATTATAATAAAAGTAGATACAAGATGGTGGTAGAGCTGTTCTCGACATGTTATTTTTATTTATATACAGGGCCACCCAACGAGAAAAGTAAAATAATTTAATTCACATAAGAAATTTGCGATTTAAATTAAAAAATAGAAAAAGGTGACAATAAATACTTGAAATGCTAAAACACAAAAAAAATATTTTGTCAAAGTTACTCGCGTCTAGAGATACCCCGTGATCACGAGCTTCTTGACAGTGTTGACACATGAAACGCTTTATTATGCAGGGACTCGCTAAAAATTACATTTTAATGTAATAATTTAGGGTCTTTTTTAATACGTCTCCGCATTTTTACGTCTGAAATATAATTGGGAAAATAAAAAGCCGCTTTGCTAACCAGAACTAACCATGACCGACTAGAACTTAGAGCTTTTGAATTTGTCTAAATTATTTGTAAAAATTTGAAACAAAATTTTAACAATGTATTAGAAAAAACCCGGAAATATATAATTATTGCACTAATTAAAAAAAATATAACTTCTACCAAATTATACAAATTTTGTTTAATACCTTCTATGTAGGGATAATTTAAACAAATTCAAAAGCCCTAAATTCTAGTCGGTCATGGTTAGTTCTGGTTAGCAAAGCGGCGTTTTATTTTAAGCCCACTTTTTAAATAACGCGCCGAGTCTCTGTATAATAAAAAGCAAATTTTTCCTAGCTAAACAAAACACTAAAGAAACGATTACAATTCAAATAAAGCAGACAGATTATATCTTAGCAAAACGTTGGCTGAACTTCCGCAAGAAAAATGACCGTACTTTCCCGTCAATTCGTGAAAGGGTGTACTCTTATGTTATTTATGCTGTGATACCAGTATGATACCGGTATGTTGTGGTTACCTAGAAAAAATTTGGTAAAAGCATGTTTCATGTGTCAACACTGTCAAGAAGCTCGTGATCACGGGGTATCTCTAGACGCGATTGTCAAAGTTTAGTAGATGTGTGTTTGTTAAATATTAGGCGGTTCTGTTAGTCTAAAATCCTAATTAGAGATCACTCTATGTAAACAAATGTATTGCGGATGGGGTGCCTAAAAGCATATGGTCAAGACTCTGATTAATTAAAAAAAAATTAAATTCCCTGTAAAATGAATTTATAAAAATTTTTATTTATAAAATTAAGGATAACATTTTTAGTAGTATATCAGTACTGTCATGTAAAATAAAAAATACGAACTGACATAATACAGGGTGTATCAAATGTTTTTTATTATTATTTTTCTAATTAATCATATCCTTCACCATACTTTTTTAGGCAACTCATTCGCAATACATTTGTTCACCTACTAAATTTGATAAAATATAGTTTCCAACCGGTTGGCGATAGGTCAAGGTCGCCTCTAATTCGATGATTTTTAAATAAAAATGCTGAGTTGCCAAGTTTTAGAAAGTACCTAAATCGAATAAAGTTCTGACATCTGGAGGTTTTAGTAATATCGGTGCGCTAAATCCATTGCAATAAAATAACCTGAGCTTGGTAATTAAAGAAAAGAAACATATCATCACATGGGTGTACCCTAAAACCACTATACAGTGTGTCCCAAATTGGTGGGGAATGTATGGGGATCTTGGAAACCACGATAGATAGAAAATCGGTTAAATGGGGAAAGTTTTGGACAATTTTGTTGGTAAGTTTATCCCGTTTACTACATGGTTCTATCTATTCAGGTTTTTGAGAAATTTTGAAAAAACCTGAAACATGCATTTTTGAAAATCGGCCATATTTTTTTATAAGTGAAAATTTTTCAAATCTGTAAAAACTTCTTCAAAGCAACTTTTTTTGTAGAATATGACCAAGTAGTCAATTTTTATTTTCTACGTTTCGGCTTTTTAGAATCATCATCAACTTTATTTTTTCATATGGACGCCATATTGGATTTTTACCCCCCAAATAGAGCTTTTATTCTGATCTCAACAATGTATAAAATGTTATAATTTAAGAGTTTATAACCTCATTTATTTTAAAAAACAAATATTTTCTCAGTTGGCCTTGATTCCGGCG